>JBBPCS010002631.1:0-13257 GCA_037974645.1 Hollardia meadi
CACACACACACACACACACACACACACACACACACACACACACACACACACACACACACACACACACACAAAGGTGTGCACTCTTGAAAATCCACTACATGCCTGTATAACCATCCAGATGCCCAGTGGGGCTCCTGCAGATTTGGTGACCCAAATCAATCTGACTGGTAACAGTAACAGTTGGAACACTCTTTGTCCCATCTACACTTAAACCAATCCTGACCCGGTACACCAAAACCGAGTCAAGGCTTGGACCATTACTTTTCACTTTCTTCATTCCCATTTTCAGCAGGTGACTTCTAACACAGCTGAACAGGCAGGCTGTGAAGCATGAAAAAACGCAGCCATTTGGAAGAACGAGGAGAGTGTAGGTGACATGGTGGCAAGAGCAAAGCAGGGTTGCATGGATGGATGGATGGATGACTGGATGGATGGATGGATGGATGGACACCCTCCAGAAGGCAAACCAAGAATTAAATAAAAAAAACAAAGAACTATATTTTCCCACATGCCCCTTGTGGCATCTACTGAAAAGAGACAATAATTTAAGCAATGCAAATTAAAACTTCATTCATCTAAGTTGTAATGATGTGGCAGCAGAAATCTCTGATAGATAAATCAAAACGTAGCACCCAGAACATATGCTTTGATAGACGCCACCATGGGTAAAAAGAAATGGGTTCCTCCTTCAAATTAATATGGACAAGACACAGTTGTGTTTGCATATGGAATTAGATTTTTCAGGAGCCCCTGAAGGTCTGTGGTGCAATTTTAAAAACAACACGGTTCATATTACCAAGATAAATATGATGCATACACTATAATATATGAAATGAATATTTCAAGAATTCTCAAGATGATTTTTTGTAGCTTCCCCTACATTACACTGTGATTGTGCACATTGACAAACAATTCAAGTATGGAATACAATAAATCTGTGTGAAACTAAGGAAATAAATAAGAAATAAAAAACAAAAACAAGTAGTAAAGGAGTGATGGAGCGACTCCACAAAAACAAAGAGGTGTTTCTCAGCAGTGCATTAAATCCTTGTCACAGTTCATTTGGATCATGGTTGGAAAGCTTTGCCTCTCTGAAACCCGAGCTAGGCAGGAGAGCAACCGAACCAGGGGAGGGTGGCATCAGTATATAACTGGCAACAAGGCAGGCAATGACTGCTGCCCTGCAGCCTGGGTTTGGGTTAATGAGAGACCTGACTACAACCACTGGAGGGGGGAGAGATAAGAGAGAGAACATTTTAAACAGAGGGCAAAAAACCCCAAAAAACTACAAAGAGGTAGAGATGGGAAATGAGGCAATACAGCAGAGAATCAGAATATGTGATGATTTCTGAAGTCCTTTAAATATCTTTCCACTCATTTCCACCATCCATTCAGTATCCACCGAGGACTGTGATCAGACAGGTCCAGGATGTGGAGAGAAAGGCACAGCACAGGGAGTTGATGAAAGCACAACATGACAACTCCAGCAGGTTTTCAAATGCTGTTGTAGGTATGTTTGCAGAGTAATCCCCTCAGCCTGCATGTCTCATAGACTCAAGTAAAGGAGTACTTAGTCTGCAACTTATGATTACTTACACACGAAACTTGATTTTGCAAGTCATTGATTAATTGCTTAGTTTATAAAACAGTGAAAATGCGAATTACAATTTGTTAGATTCAAATGTTAGGGTCTAAATCTAAACATTGAATTAAATATAGAACAAACATTCCATAAAATAATCAAATTTCGGAAGCTATGTGTAATTAACTGATTATTTAAATTAATTCCCTCTAAAGTCATTTTAAATATTTTTTTCATCCTTGTAAATTTAAGTACAGCAGAAAAAAATTCTGCAAAGCAGGAAATGAATGAATGAATGAATGAATGAACAAAAACTCCACGCTAATGGTTTTGTTAATGGTTTGGCTTGTTTGTGGGAATTATAATAATAAGTCAAGTCTAATGTGGGGATTTTTTTTTTCAATTTAAAATGGAATCTGTTGCTGATACAACACTTGGAATTACATGCAGCTGCTACTATGACCAAAAATGTGAATGTGTGTGGTTGACTTTGTATTAAGACAGAACCTTTCTAATCTCTCTTAAATCTCAACCCCAAAACACATAACAGACAACAGAACAGAGCAGAGGGAGGCACAGACACTGGCAAGCTTTAATGGAGAGAGAACGTCTCCATATTTATTTATATCATCAGCCCTGTGGCCTAAATATTTAGCCAAGAGTCTGCTTCAAAAGAGGATGACAAAAGCAAGGCCACCCTACCCGAGGCTAACACTCGCACGCCTCATTAAAATGAGAATAACCTGTACAAAACATTCTGAGGGCGATAAAGGAAAACAGATTGAGAAAGCTGTTGGCACTTTCACATAATGGGACAGACAGTCCTTTAAATTTATTCTGCCTATGTGAGTCATCCCTAAAATAATAATTAAATATATGAATAAATAGAATAATGAGCCCCCATGATCTTAGCTTGTGTTGAGTGCTGCTGTGTTGCTGGAGTATGTTGATGATGGTGTGAAATCCAGTGGTAATTGTGCATTTTTTTATTGGCTAGAAGGGTTGTTTATGAGGCGGGGGAAGAAGAATGACACCTTGATGCACACCAGAAGTCTATTAATCACTGAGGTGTGTAAGCTTGCTGCCTTTTCTGTCTCTTCTTTTCTAGTCTTCCTCTCAGTCACCAGACGGTTGTCTCTCATTTCCAGTCGACACCGTGCCCTCTGAACACCGATTGACCTTTAACCTTTAATTAAATGCTTATTTGTAGGTGAGCTATTAGGTTAAAAAGCAGTTAAAAGCAGCAGTTAAAAAGCTAGTTGTCTTATCCCTACTTGCTTTTGGCAGAAGAACGTCCCTCTATTTAGGAAATACATTAACTATGCAATGCAATAAGCATACGTTCTAAACAGAGAAAGTTATACTTGCTTATAATAACTCAAGCTGAGGCGAAGAAGGAATTTAGAGTTGCCTAATGCAACCGTAGCTATTTCCAATCACCTCATGTAACAACTTCGAGGCCCTGCAGTGCTGAGAAGTCTAAGTGTATCATGAACCATATAAACACATTAATAATGATGTTGCATGTGATTCACAGTGCATGCTGCTTTGTTGAAATGCTGGATATAGCCATGTGTCTGGAATGCAGAATGTGCCTATTACAATATTTCCATTGTGTCTTTCTTCTTCCACTCTCCTCGTCCCACCAGATCATTGTGATGCCTTGACTTGTATCTTTCCTTCGATATTCACCTCCTGCCTTTCTATCCTTTCTCTCTCTAGTTGCCTTCCTTCATTCTTCTCTCCACGTTCGTTTATTTCCGGGCCGCCCAAAATTCATACATATACATGTCATCTTCCCTACAGAGCACCGAGCGTGTTAAGCACAGCTTGGAAATTAATGGCCCCAGAGCAATGCAAGCGGTCCCATCAACATCACATGCACTCTTTGGCTGAGATGGTGGGGAGACATTGGTGTGAATGTTAGATGGAAATGATGTGTGTATGTGCATACAGTATCTTTTAGTTGAATAGAGATTAAATCACAAAATAAGACATCCACCATTAAAAAAGATCTCAATCTTTATAGTATAGTATAATATAGCAAATAGGTAAAATCACAGCACTGTTAATGTTGGGATCCTGCACATTTTAGAACATTTGGAACTTTATATGCAACATCCACTGAATAAAGTTGCACCAAAATTAGTACATATAAGAATAGCTGAGATGCAAAGAAATCTCCGTATGCCTATTTTACTGCAGCTTTTTGCATACACATGTACAGATTACCCTAACTGGATATGTCAGACTACTGCAGTACATGTAGCCATCCATCTGTAATGGATCACATGTCACGTTCCTATACTAAAAGCATTGCTTTCACAAAGTCTAGTCAAAGTGAAATTGGTACTAAAATTTAATTCTCAACATGGTGTTGATATATTCCCATGATGATGAAAACTTTAAAGAAGATTAAATGAGACTTGGAATCACCAGCATTGTAGGACAGGCATCAATTAGACTCTTGACATAGTTTATGGTCTGTCTGCTTTAGATCTGCTTTGGTCAAAGGAAAAACAGAAAGTAAGTGTATGTAACTGATATGATGACAGAATTAATTGTTTTAGCATGACAATGTTTTACCTTCATAAAACTTGCTTTTTATCTACTACTATATTGTAGGTTCCTTTTAGCCATGATCACCATCTTTCCCTGTCCTTAACTGAGACGTTTTGTTAGTGTGAACCAAACCAAACTATAACCATATAGGTGGCACATCGGAAAACTCTTTGCTCTTTGATATTGCTATACAGTTTTTGGAAGGCGATGATGATGATGTTGTTCTGATGATGGGACGCCAGATTAGAAAAGGCTCGTATGGGTCATTTTGGAAGACAATCACTGATGAACTGCTCGTAAATAATAAATAAATAAAGAACATTTTAACAGATAGATTCTATTTGTGTAAGACTTTGCCCTGGATGTGTTGTGTTGTTTTAAAATCTTAAATTTTAAATGCAAATCCTGCATGGAAAAGCTTTTAATATAAATAATCTGAGCATTATGTTGCAACAATTAATTCTGTCAATGTCTTTTTATGCAAAGAAGGCAGCAAAAACATCACAAGAAGAAGAAAAGCATTGCGTGACCTAACTTTGCAGCGTGACCTAAAGCGGAACAGAAGTAATGGGAGTGAATGTGGACGAAAAATAGAAGCGAACACAGGGCTGGATAAAAAAAGAACATAGGAAGAAAACCGGGGCTATACTGTGGCTCAGAAGGGCTGGACCAAGTCAATATGAAGCAGACTTATGGACAGACATGTAATGAAATAAACATAACATTTATGAAATATGCAGGTCCAATGTGAGTTGCAGAGACGTGTGAAATACGTTTGTTGGACCAGAGAGCATGGCGCATTCGGCTAAAGTGCTCCTTTCTTTTGTTAGCTCCACCACCTTTATGTAAGTACTTTAAACACCCATACACACACACACACACATACACACACACACAAATTCCCACAGCCCACATTTGATTTGCCCAACTGTTTCTGAAATAACAATGTGTGATGGCAAAATGGATCCCATTGAACGTCAAGTTTTTTTCTGAGTGAATCAGTGTCCGTAAGAACTCTCGCTCTTTCCCTGGCTCCTCTGCATTTCCCCGGAGTCTCTTTCTAAGTCTATCTATCCAGACTGAGGCCAGGGTTATTTCATTTAAAAATTATACAGGAGAATATTTGAGCAAAAATGGCTTCCTCTCCATCATCGACTTTTTTCTTTACCCACTCTTATGATTTCCCTTTGCAGTACCTTTATTTCTCACAGACAATAGTTCTTTCTTTCTGTTTTGCAACTCTCTTTGTCTCTTGCCTCATCTCCCGGCATTTTCATCATTTTTGTTTTGCTTTTACACATCTTTCTTTCGCTAAATCCTTAACAGCAATACATTGAGGGGAATAAGCTAATTAAGCAGCATAGATGGTACTGAAGCATATTGCCATCTAACATACATACACCCACTTTATCCCCCAGCTTGCCCCACATGCTACCCCCCAAATATGTCTGTGTGTGGCTCAGAGATAGGGACAACACAAACACAGTGAGCTCTGATCAAGCTGTCCTGAGACCGATAAAAAGCCTAGCCCCCCCCCCCCCCCCCAAAAAAAGTGATAATTGCTGTTATTAAATCATAAAAAATGGCACTTCAAACCATCAGACGCACTCAGACAAAGGCACACCCAAAACAGATCCTCGCATTTGAGGTTGTATGCCACCCACACATTCAAAAAAATAACATTTTGGCAGTCAAATGTCAAGAGACTGATTGTTGAGTGTTGACCGTAAGTAAAAACCCTGCCGACTCATTGTCATTATCAGGAGTTAACAGCATCACTAAAACGCTGGCAAATAGTGGCGATGAGATTACCAGGCCTGTTGAAAGAGACATATTGCCCATCCAGCCTGCCAAATGCATGAACATAATCAGCAAGCACTATATTGCTGGTTGTATAGATAAGCGTGGTGCAGACAAACAGCTGTATGTGAGGACTGCCTCAACTGGTAGACCCTCAAGTACACACACACAGACACACACACACATGCATGCAATGAATCCATTATGAATGCAAAATACTACAATATTAATTACATTGAGCTGGTAATGGCTTTTGGACTTAGGATCACCTTCCCTTTGAATCCTATGTACTTTTATATTTAAAAAGAAACTTGGCTTCTTTGAGTCAGGCACACTCCCACCTCACATCAGACAGATCTCATGCTGCGTACGTCAGCACTGTGTCAAAGGGAGATCCTCTTCCTGGTGCTAAGAGGATTGGCTGGCTAAAGACCAGTGACTTTGAAGGCTGCAATTGCCCTGATGGGGGCTTCAGAAAGAAAGAAAGAAAGAAAGAAAGAAAGAAAGAAAGAAAGAAAGAAAGAAAGAAAGAAAGAAAGAAAGAAAGAAAGAGAGAGAGAGCCAAGTCAGTGGAGTCTGGGCGATGTAAGAGAACCTGAACTCAGTTTAATAATCGTGCTATCATCTCAAGTCTGCTATCCAACACGGAGGTGGAACGTCGGCTGTTGGCGTGCTGACTAACGCTTTATCTGCAGGCGAGGCCTTTGCCATGACCCATCCATCATATTGTGTGCAGAGCTAGAGTATCCCCCAGCATGTTTTCATCTTTTGAGATTTCAAAATCACTGCAGAGGGCCCTTTCTTTGTCTGTTAGACTAGAATGGAATAATCGAGGCGAGCGCTTCACCTTTAGGTTTGACACCATTTCCTCAGGTCGTATAATTTTCTCTTGAATACCACCACGAGTACAAGGATGAGACTCTACATTCAAAGAAAATTGAGATAATATTCTTCAAAATGACATTTGCGACTGAAAGACACCCAGCTTTTTGTTGCTTTTTTCTAGTTCAAAAGGAGGAGCGATGGGAAGAGAAAAGAAACAGTGTAAAAATGTTCACTGGGGCTGTGCAGTCACCAGAATAAGAAGGGTGTGTATTGTCAAGAGAGTGATTAGTGCCAACTTCACCAGTTCTGCCTAAATCCAGGCTAGCTGGAGAATTACCGAAAACCTACACCGCTTTTGTTCCAATTACATTGCTCCGGGAAAGGAGGTAGCACCCAATGTGTTCCTACAGATGGGTGCTTAGTGCAGCCAAGCATTGCAGGCATAAAAGAGACAGGTACAGATCCACTCCCTCGGGAGCGCTGAACCATCCCTTCATGCTATGCACTGCTGAACTTACATCTTTTTCAGTACAAAGTGACTCCAAGCGTCATGCGTATAGACACAAGGACATGCATTGTATTTGAGTGCAATGCATATCTCAAGTCAATTTGTGACGGTAGCAAGCATTTGCCATATTTTCAGATCATAGTCTTTTTTTTTAAAGATATGTCTTATGAAATTCAGATTTTACTAGTTTGATTGTAAAACCTGTCCTCTTTAGACTCTGCAACTGTTTGTCTATTATACACAGACACAAGCAAAGGTTTAAGCTGAACATTAGTGGTATAACAGTAATTATAGTTTGTAATGTCATTAGCTAACATCAGTGTAAGACTTTGGGCATTGTAAATGGGAAGAGAGAAAACATCACAACCATTTGAATGAAAACAAATATGCTATGCCCATGAATAACAACACTGGGTTTTACTACAACCCTCAGGCCATTTCTGTCAAAATATATACAAGAATGCAAGCTATTCCCACATGTCCATATTTACAATTGTACATGGATAACACGCAAGAATCCTTGTCCTATGCATTAGGCCCAGATGTCTCTCTGCAGTACAGCATTAGGCATCTAATGTAGCTTCCTGTAGCATAGCTCTGTGTTTTCCCCATCTCCCCCATCAACCTTCCTGCTCCATATGGTTATATCCATCAACTACCCAGCCATCGATCAGCCTTGGCGTTACTTTCTTCACTGTCTGCTTGCTAGGTCGAGCTCATAAAGCATCCAAGACATCATTGCACATTAGACAATAAAGATGTGCTGCAGGGAAAATCCATTAGCTTCTATAGAGAGAGGTGGCATGAATAGAAACGTCTAAGGTCTTGACTAAGATGATCCATCTTGCTCTCTTGGGCTGACGTGCAACAGCTTTTGTGCTTTAGGTGAGTGAACATGTGTAACAATGAGAGCCGACTTTCCCAAGGTGGATTTGCATGTGAGCGTGTGGGAGCAGATAACGTCGTTATACACCTGGGTTTCATTAACGTGACAAGAGAGGAAGTCGTTGGGAGTATTTTTCACTCTGTCCTGTTTCTATGTCTGCTACAGTTTCTGTCACAGACTCACCATCTTGTGTTGTGTACTCTTTTCACCTTACTAGCGGTGAGGTTTCAGGATGTCCGAAACTTTGCTACGGAGCATAACATCTTGACCACTATTGGTTGGATTGTCATCGAATCTAGCACTGATTAGATTAATGCTATCACAGAGGATCATACCATTACAAGCTCCTCTATAAGGACCCTTGAACAAAACTTTGGTACGAAACTCTTTGAAGTCTTTATAATCTTTCTTCTGCCACCCCTTAGTTCATATAACTATGTAAAATTTTCTGAACAGTCGCATACTCAAAGAGATAAATCCTTACCTGAATTACCTTGTGCCCTCTCGTGCAATCCTGAGGACAAATTTTACACTTCTTGCCAAACAAATTATGAGGCTCCAATGGCAAAATTTGGCATTGCTTAGTGTTGGGCATAATTAACGACATGGCCGACATGGTATGCTGGCAGGGCTGTAGACCTTTAGTTTTGTTAAACATTTATTTATGCAGGGACAGCCAACTGAGCATGCATGCTCTTTTACAGCAACACTCTGACATTCAAACAGTTCTAGTGGGAGCTGCTCAGAAAGATCAGTCTGCTAATGCTGGTCACTGCACAGATGCACTGCAACTGTTGTTTATGTGCCTTGGCTGCCTCTCCCTTGAGAGATAAAATTGGTATTCTTGGTTCTCTGACACAACCAAGCTTCTCTAACCTCAAGGTCACTGCCTGCGCTTACTCACTTTCACTCTCGACTCCCATTCAAGCAGTTGGTGATTTCCTCCATCTTTCTCAGTCAGTTCCACTGTAACAATGCCAAATTTCCATCTGTGGCTCCCTTCTTCAGTTGGGCTATAAACTCAGGCTAATGTAGGCTCAACAAGAGGTCATCTCTAGGGAAGGGTCATATCAGGAACAAGGAAAACATGTTCCATCACTCTCTTGCTTATATATTTGTTTAATAACTGTCGACGTTTTCTCCCTTTATCTCAGTTTATTCATGAAGCTAAATCTGTAGAAAGACTAACTCTATTAAGGGAAATTTTTAACTTTAAGGGTGTACTTAATAGTTTATTGAGGAGTATTTTTTATGGCCAAAATATAAATCTTCTTAGGGTTATCTCCATAGTGGTGAAAAAAGATCCAACGTTTGGACATGGAAGTTTTCTTCAGGGTCAAGGTCATGCTGAAAGGTTGGTATTTTGCTTTGGAGTGTGCTTTTTCCCCCCTTTTTCCCACACATGGACTATTACCATGGTCAGCACCTCGCCAACAATGTGCATTCCTCCCCGTTTTTCATTTTCACAGTAACAATCCCTACCACAATTTCAATTTATTGGCATTTTTTAAATAGAAGGAATGGCGCTCCTCTGGGTGCTTTAACTAAGGTGTATCTAATCAATTCTGACATGACTCAGAAATGACTCATGAGGCAGTAAGAACAATGTCTGATGATCTAGGCTGTCACGTTATACCTTCTTTATACATATTTTCCCCGCCAGGGCAAAAAAAAATTCTCATAAAGTTTTTAACTATATATTACCAAAAAATACAATAAATCGACTGTGTTTTAATTAATTAAACAGTGTGTCAATACTGGTGAAAAACTGCTCTAATTATTGATTACAGGGCAGTTTATAATGAATATGTATGTTTTTTTTCTTCAAACGTTTCTTTCTGATACTTCCTATAGTTCAGAAAGACGTCTTCTTCGTACCTCAATCAAAAAGATTTCCAAGACAAATAAACAGTGTATTTACGTAGAGTTCACCAGGCAGGTTTCCCAGTTCTGACTGCTGACCACAATGCCGACTTCAGTTGAAATGCCTTCTGTCCATGAGGCACCACATCAAAGTAGCTTTCATTTCTCTGATCACAACGTACAGAGTACGAATTTCCTTTCATGCTGCACCCAAAACTTTGACCTTTTCGTCCACCATTCCATCTGATGTGTCCCTTCCCATCACACCCTCATCTGTCTCCAATGGCACCGTTCATCAATCTCAGTAGTCTCTGTGCCTGTCAGTCTAGACCCACCATCACTCTTCATTTGAGTCAGTGGGAGACCCCTGTAAGCTGCCTAACTAACCCCCTAACTCACTGGACTGACCTTGGTCTGGGACCTTCCATCAGTCCGCAGCTGTCTGTCTTTTTTCCACTTCCTCACATTCTTTTCTGAAACAGTTGTGTGTCCAGTTATCCATAACTTATGCTAATTTGTTTTAATGGTTATACTCAAATGGTATAAGATGAAGATGTTCTACTGCTGCAGCTCATCATAGAGCTAGATATACAACATGGCTCAACTTAGATTGGTAGTTGGCAGACTAAAGTACAGATAAGTAGCAGCCAACCCAGCAGTCGAAGATCAGCAACTGGGTTGATCAGAGCTGAGATGGAGCATCAACTAAAAATCAACTAAAACCATCAAAAACTCAAAGTTCTGCTTTAATCCATGCTTATTCAGGATTTTCCCAAAGCTGACATTGACACAGTGGCCACTAATATTTAACAAGATGAATTAGTTTGTTATCACCTAAAATATTGAAAATGAATTTAGGCATGGAGTATGCATCTCACAGCTTGCTCTGACAACCTGTGACTGCTGGAGAAAAATGGATCGATCTGTGCAGTTGAACAGTCATATGTTGTCAAAAAGTTGTCTTTCGTCAAAAGTCCTGTAACCTCACTAACTTAAAAAAAAAAGAATGAATTAATAATTACAGAGAATTGATCAATTATTAGTAAGGGTTTTATAAGGGTGTGAGTGTTGAAGCTGGCCTGAGCTACTGTATACTGTAATATCCTAGTGTAATATAAATGTAAATAATAAAAAATCATGTTAGTCAGTGTTGAACCAATACACTCTCTACTGCCACATATTAAAACCAGTGTACTGCATGTGCACACTGTTCTGTGTTTGTGTAGCTCTTTAAATACAGGTGCACACCTGCTGTGTGTGCACTGTTTGCTAGCAAGAACAGACACGGATGCATAATTCTGTTTCTGTGCTTTGAATATGTGTGTGTGTGTGTGTGTGTGTGTGTGTGTGTGTGTGTGTGTGTTTGTATAGTACATGTACAAATAGCCAGGCCCAGTGACTGTATAATTCAGACTGCAGGATACACGCGGGTGCAGCCCTCTGTCCTCGCTCGGTTACTCACTAGGAAAAAAGGGAAATACACCCATGATCCAGTGGCAGCTAGGAAACAAATTGAGCTAAAAGGTCAATCACCCACCTCGTCCCCACCTAACTTTAATTAACAAATCAGTTGAATATGCCAGGGAACCAGAGGCTATGAAAATATCACAGCAGAAAGTTTCCTCTTCTGTGCTACTCAAGGGTAATTGGGTACTATTTAACAGACCAATGTTAATCATTCGCTAATGGTGCGCCATTCGCCATTTGTTCCATTGTTGGAATGGCTCTTATGTCAGGTGATGTTCATGTGACTGATTTCAGCTTTGGTGTGTATTACACCGATTCTTTCTGTCATAGCTAAAATCATCTGTCAAGTTAAATCACATAAATGAACAAGTGAAGTCGTTTTTGTGTGTTTGAGTGTTTGTAGTGTCTAAAAGTGCAGTGTAAAGACCCCAGAGTCCACGCTGACAGCCTTGCTTGCTGTATAAAGTTTGGAAAAAGAAATCATAAACACTGCGCCTGCCAAAAAAGGAAATCTTTGGGTTATGCTGAGACACAGCCATTAGTGGGATTGGCAACGCTCTCTGATACTCAAGTTATCCCCTTCAAGTCTCCCTGATCTGATTCCTTCTTCTTCCATCTCTTCATCTATCTAACTATGTCAACTCGTGTCTCAAGTAATAGCAGGGGAAACAGAGTCACTTTTATTTGTTTGGTGCTCCATAACAATGCCACCTAATGAGTCTGGGCTGGACTAATGGGGGTGAGAGGTATAGGGGAAAAAAACAGAGTGTTGGAATTGCATTAGCTGTAACGAGTGGGCTGGAAAATTTGCAGCAGCAGAAAGAGAGAGAAACAGATAGAGAATGGATGAAAGGAGGATAGTACAGTAAGAGATGGTCGTAAAAAGGAAACCAGAAAGATAAATGAGGAGGGAGCAGATGAGAAAGAAGAGGAGAAGATATAGAGAGGGGGAATCTCAGCATATCAGGGGCATGTGGAATGAAGGGGGTCCTGGATGGCAGAGCTGAGCAATAAAAATGAGAGCGGGGGATGCAGATGACTGATTCAACGACTCATCCTTCCTCCCTGGTGCCGTGCTGCACAAAGCCAGCAAGATTGAAAAAAAAAGAAGAATCCATAGACAGATGTAGATATATTAAGGTAAAAGATTATATGAAACAGAAGAAATGGAGATAAAGGGAAATGCAACGACTGATTGAAGGTGAGCGGAACACCAGAAAGGAATGTTGAGAGTAATTTCTACAATGTCTACTATGTTCCATCTTTGTAAACATCATAGCTTTTAGTAAGGAGAAGCATATACAAGATACGACTTAAATAACTTCTTTGAAATGCATTTTGTTGATTGTTGAGAATTCTGGTCTGTATGTTATGTTCAAAGGTGGAAAATAACTAGTACATTTGCTGAAGTAGTGCACTTAAATGCTATTTTGACATACTTTTATTTTACTTAAGTGTTACAGTATAATTTCTGGCTACTTTAGACTACTCCACCTCAATTCAGGAGCAAATACGATACTTTTCACTTCACTACATTTATTGGACATCTTTGGTTCTTATTTAGTTAAATAACACAAAATATAATCCACAAATAAATTATGACGTAATACTATATAATAAACTTCATTGATCCCTGAGAAGGAATTTACAAGCTACCCAGCACAACTATATAAAGCAGTTAAACCACCTTTATTAGCTCCAACGTGAAAGTGATGGATACATTAATGTAGCAATAACGATAAAACAATTAAATACTTTTTTGGG
>JBBPCS010002632.1:0-13256 GCA_037974645.1 Hollardia meadi
TTCCTGGACTTTGAGCCTCATGTAAAAATGGAAACTATCGTTGATGACGATCAAAACAGGACATTTCTAAATAATCTCTCAATAAACTGAAAACAGATCTGATCGGCTCAGTAAATGAATTTGAACGTCTGATCTGGGACTCACCTGCGTGTGTAGACAGGTCGACGATACACCGGCGATGTTCAGTAAACTATACTGAGCCTCATGCTGCTGGAAAATCTATTCTATTGATCGACAGAACTGATCGATCAGGCCTATTCTACTTGGTTTATTTAACTCTTTAGTTAAGCTGAAGTTCGTCACATTCTCCGTTCAGGCCTGAAAGTGAAAGTGAGTTTCAGGCGTTGAAAAACTCCTCAAGAGGATTTAAAGGGACAGATCATCGCAAAATCAATCAAACATATTTCAAAAAAACACAATAAAACACAATAAACAACCATCACAACTCAACCAAACCTGGTTCTGACCTGAACTATAAAGGCACAATTCACCACTTCATGCAGTTTCATGGAGGAACTATTTTCTTTCCGTATCACTGCGCAGAAGGAAACGTGCATCTACTCACGGACGAGAGGTTTGTGCTTGTAACGAGGTTGGACATAAACATTAATGTTATCCTCCTGAACTGAGCTGTAACGTTAGTTAGCTCTAGTTAGTTAGTTAGTTAGTTAGTTTCTCTCATTCTATTATTATTGCTTTTATCAATAACTAATAACAAGCTGTGGAGCAGAAATAATGGCTGGGTGAGAATTTGAAAAGATCTCTGCACATATGAGGGTGTTAACTCAAAATCATCAGTTTCCACCAGTTAAACCTGCAGTTTAAAAGAGAAATTCTAATAATTAAGTAAAATGTGGTTTTTGAGTTGGAAACTGGAGAAATAAAGGCTGAAATAAATCAGCAGCTAATGTTAACAGAGAGGACGTCGCAGATCTTTTCTGAAAAAACAAAAGGACATGATGTCATAAACATCTTTTTGAAGAGATTTCTCTTCATGAAATACTTAATCCAGATAATGTATTCAGTCTATATAGTTATTATTACCACTTTTGTTGGTTTAAACCAGAAACAGAAAGACATGTACATGAATTAGTTTGACATGATGTCATATTAAATGTCATGTCACGTCTTAATTTCGCCAACAAAGTGCAACTTCAAGGCGTCACTGTGGACGAGAAGCTGCATCAGAACTGAGACGACTTTTGCCATTTCATTAATGTAAAATTGTAAAATACTAGTAGTAAATGTACTCTTAATGAAATATGTAAGAATAATAAGAATAATATTGAATTATTATTGGTGCTGGCTGTGTTAATCACCCGCTGCAGAGCCTTCCTGTCTTGGGCCGTGTCTGCAGAGGTTAACAAGAACTTGTCATGGGTCTTGAGTTTCAGAAGAAGTCCAGTGGTTTCTGAGCTTTCTTCGTCAGGGTGGAGATGTGTGATGACCATGACAGGTTCACTGTAATTCCCAGTAACCTAACATTGTTCACTCGCTCCACCTCAGCTCCACTCATGTAGACAGGGAGGGGGGTCTTTGCCTCCTTTTTTTTAGAGACAACAATCAGCTCCTTGGTTTTGTTGAAGTCGAGCAGCAGATTGATTTCTGTGCATCACTCTGCAACACTGTTGATTTCCTCCTGATATGAACTCTCATTGTTTGTAATCTGGCCGACGATGATGGTGTCAGCATACTTTACGACGGAGTTCTCTCCATGTCTGGGATTGCAGTCATGGGTGTACAGTGGGAAGAGGAGGGGGCTGAGCGCACACACACACACATTATTTTCAAGGTGTGTGAGGACCGAGTGGAGGGCAGTGGAGACGGCCTCTGGGGATCTGTTGGCTCTAAAAGCAAACTGCTGAGGGTCCAGGCTGACTGGGATGTTATCTTTGATGTGCTGGAGAACCACTTTCTCAGAGCACTTCATTATAATGTGCCTCAGGATGGTAGTCGTTTAGACACTGCAGGGGTACAGGGACGATGGTGACTGTGTTGAAGAAGGTGGGAACAGTCTCCTGTGAGAGTGATATGTCAGAAATGTCAGTAAAAACATCAGCTGGCTGATTGACACATGTTTTTAGTACACGGTCGGGGATGTTGTCAGGTCCAGCAGCTTTTCACATTGGCTGGACCTCTGGAGGTGTAGTAGATTTCACAGGTGATTCTTTTTGAGATCAAAGCGAGCATAAAATGTGTTTAGCTCATCTGGTAACATGGCCTCACGCATAATGGGGGCATTCCGGCTTTTGTAGCCTGTGATATGTTGAATCTCCTGCCACATGTCTTTGGTGTTGTTGGTATTGAGGTCTCTCCCGTCTCTGCTGATGTCTCCTCTTTGCCTCCTTGATTCCAGCTTTCAGTCTTGCTCTGACGGTGTTCTATGCTTCCTTGTCACCTGATCGAAAGGCAGCTTTCTGGGCTGTCCGTGGTGCCCTCACCTCACCATTCATTCACCTGACGCCTGCAGGAAAGACTCCGACTCCAAAAGAAATCTAAGTCTCAGGTTGCAGTGAAGGACGGGGCTGCATATACAATCAAAAGTGTGATTTAAGTATTTCTAACTTTATATTAGGGAAAGAAAGACAAGATGATCATGAAGGATCATCGTGTTTATTCATACATATTTTCTTTAGGCCAATATTATCTGTGACATAGCGAAGTGCCACAAATTGGGACGTTTATTACAGCAAATGGGGCCGTTTTCAAACGGACCTTTGTTGTCTGATCACAGTATGCTAGCCACAGTTTCAGGGCTTTTTCTTCTCTTTCCTGTGATGACAAGTTTGTGACATCGTTAGCATGTTTGGTGGAAAAATGTCTCATGATGTTGTATTCCATGAACACGGCAGTACTCTCTTGGCGTATCAAACATTCTGCCTTCGAAGCGACTCTTGTGAGGAAATATTTCGATGTCCGCTCTTCGTTAAAACGTGACGTTCAGAGTCGACTTTTCCTTCTTTTGGAGCGTTCAGCCTTACTCATGTCTCCATCTTCACTAACGCTAACATAACTTGTCACTCGAGTGAGCAAGAGTCAACTTCGGGCCTTTAGCCCAATCTAAATATAGACGGCGCCCTCTGTTGGAATCAAGTTAAATAGCAAGACAGACTCATAGTCATTCGCCTCCAGATTCATCGACATAATGCTGCCTTATATTGATTTTTTGGGGATCGTTATTTTTCTTTGAGGACGTTGCGGGCCGGATCAAGTTGATCCATAGGCCGGTTCCTCAGGAGGGGCCCGACCCCTGGGTTGGGATTCACTGGACTAAACTAGCTAACTGTATATAAAGTAGTTTAGACTAGCTGGAGCAGCTACAACAGTAAAACTCTGCTCTAACGTTGATGCATCAACAATCTAATAATGTCAAATTAAAACTGTTTGATCACCAATAACTGAACCCTCATAATCATTAAACACCATGATGGATACAAACATTCGTCCGAACACATCGAACGTAGAGGACTTAAAATCACGTCTTCATCTTTCCACCTGGACTCGATGTGGGTCATTAAATCTAACATCTGAACGTGTCAGTTATGTGCGATCATAATGACGTTGGTCTCCTCCGGCTGAGCTGCTGCTGTGGACTCTGGTATTTATGAGCTCAGGGGCCACCTGGACTGCCGATGCATGTCGGGACATTTTCAGAGTTTTTGGTGTCGTGGTGGGTCCTGAGCAGTAATTATCTGTGAACATGTTGTTTTTTTCTGTAGACTTCTCCAACCGAAACAGGAAAGGTGTTTGTTTTGTCATTGTGCTCAGCTCTAACACCAAATCCAAACTGTGCCGAGTTTAAAACTGCAGCGGTGAAGAACATTTTCCAGCATCACAACACAAAAGTCCTGTCAATGTTGTGTTTAGTGTTGCTTAGTGTCCATCATATAAAATGATGTACCACCTCCAAATGAGAATGGCCAAATCATTCTAGTGAGGTAATAAATAAAAGGAGAACAGTTTACTTCTCAACTATCAATGTACTTTATACCATCCACCATGTGATTAGAATAATCACACTGAATTGTCAATTCAGTTAATCGATTTTTTTTAAATTAGCATTTAATCTGGCATCATTTTTATGTTAGAGGTTTTCTGTTTGGTCTCCAACATCCAGTATCCAGAACTGAAAACAATAGTGGTTTGTTGAAAAATTTAGTGATAATCATTAATTTCAGAACAGACAATCAATCAATGAATCAAAACAAGAATCAGCAAATTAATTAACAGTCAAAAATAGTTATTTGCAGTCCAGTGATGGACAGACATGTTGATTTAAAGATATAATATGTAACATTTCCACATTAAAATGTTAAAACATTTATACTTTATTTTAAACTGCATACTGTGTCACGTTGTTTGTAAGAAATGAACTGTTTCCCCCCAAAGTTAACCATTGTGCCATTCCAATGAGGGCTGCACTACGCTTGCATGAGTGCATTGACTCTGACGACCAATCAGAGGCTGAATTATCACCCCGCCGTCCCTCTTTACATCCAGCTGGACATTTTATGTACTCGTGGAAAACACTGGAGTGAGGAAGGAAGATGGTGAACGTGACTAAACGATGGATTTTCATTTCAAGATAGATTTTCATAGAGCAATGGCGGTCAATAATTCCCATCATCCCACGCTCCTCACATTTTTTGTTTTGATTGAGAGACCTCTAGCGGCAGATATCTCATACTGTACGTTTAAACATGCACGTTTTGAAGCGGACTTTAAGCTGCAAACATCTCATCCACGCTCGTCTTTATTTTCAAGACAATGTCTTCTTTCTTAATCCCACCTACAGAGCGCTGATTGGCTCATTGGTTTTCCATCTTGGGTTCGAAGAATCGATCCAGTGGGAGCTTCAGATCATTAACAGTCCGCTCAGGTTTTAGGAACAGGGATGTTTGTGGACGTATCACTGCGTGTGTTTTTAAGCTGTCACAAAGATTGAAGTCCCCTCTATAGACCCCGTATATGTAGAACTATAGGGCCTCCAACACATGCACATTTAGTAAATTTGTTACCGGACAGTTTCCACTCCTGGATCACAGATCCAGATGTTTTTCTTTTAAGCTTCGAGCTTCTTAATGAGGGATGTGGAGGAGAATGAGGTGCAGCTGGGATGTAAAGCGTTAAAGGTCCTGAAACATGTGGATTTATAGATTCTCGTTCCTGCAGCTCCACAGGGTTTTACATGTTCATCACATCTGGGTCAGGAGGCCCTGCATGCCTGCGCCCGGCAGGACAGGCGTCTGCATGTCTGCTGTCACGACGGACACATAAATACGTCCAGATGCTGCTTTCGCCGTCAGACTGTCTGCAGGTGGAGAAGACGCCAACATGGTCCCACTGAGGCTGGTCGCCTTCGGCTGTGAGTATCCTCCCGCTTCACTGCAACACCTTTCTGTTTGATTCTCAGTCTCTAGACGGAAACATTTGTCTCAAATCCAAACAACAGTAAAGAGTTTTTTTAAACTCTTTGGATCTTTTGAATGGGTTTTCAAAGAGTTGTAATTCAGTCGGTTCTGAAGGTCACATTGTAGATTCATTCCCTGGAAACATAAATCGAAACAGTGGACCAGAAATAATTATTCTTTTTGTAATTTTATGGTTAAAACTGTATTTAATCTGCCGATGATGGATCATTCACTTTAAGTGTCTGATATTCGTTACATTTTATACATACAGTATATACTGATGAGGATGTAACTAGACTTTTTGGTGTCCTACATTGAATTTGTCGTATTTGTCATTTCCCTGTCGGTACTTTCTACATGGATACTGAATCACAGCTTTCAAGTCCATTCCAGTTAAAGACTAGTTGTTGTTAATTCTCAGTATTAGAAAACATATTTTATGAATAAAAGTATCCAAAACGTCCTTTAATTTACCTCCATTTCACTTTGACAAAACAGAAATCAGTTTTTCCAGATCTGATTCTGACAAAAATGTTTCATTGTGTGTCTGTGTTGTGAATTACAGACGCTTGCAGAGTTAAAGTGAAGCGAAACGTTGTAACTCAGATGAACTTGTGTTGTTGTTTCAGTGCTGGCTGCAGCTTGGTGTTTGACTCGTGCTGCGGGTGAGTTCTTCTGCTGGAAACCAGAGTTTGAGCCACATGTGCAGATTTTATAGCCATGGTCGTGTTTACAGAATTTGTAAAAAGAAAAATGTATTAAATTGGGAAAAGAATTCTCTCCTGGAGATAGAACACAACTGCATGTTTGGTGTTGATGCTGTCCTTGTTTGAATTAATGTTCTTTCAATATGTCCGCATGTTAAAACTAGATATGTAAATTCAAAACAATACGTGGACATCAAAAACCTTTCTGATAATTGTACTGTAGATGGATGATTCATAATAATAATAATAATTTTCAGAAAAGGATAAAAACAACCACAAAAATCACCAAACACTAGAGGATAAAATAAAAGTTTTTTAAAAAGTGGGATGATAAAACATTCAATATTCATAAAGTTTTATGAAGGAATTTAAACGATGCTGCGGGTATAGCAGCAGCCTGCTTCATATTCCAGGGAAGTTTACTCTGAAACAGAATCTGTAGAACATGACGTGTTATAGTTCTGACTTAAATTACAAAATAAGGACAAAAACAAAGTGCACAAGATTTACGGAAACACTGAGCAGTGAATGATGATGATGATGATGATGATGATGACGTCATCTTACCCGTGTGTGTTTTGACAGAGGGAGAGGTCATCTACGCCTGTCACAATGACACCGCTGTGATGTCATGTGGTAAGAAATCACACTCGTCTTTATGTCCAGATTAAACAAACAAGATAAAAACATGTTAATTAATTGACTTTAGAGATGCTGATAGGTGGATTTTGTTACCTTTGGACGGAGCCAGGCTAGCTGTTTCCCTCTGTTTCCAGTGTTTTTGCTAAGCTAGGCTAACTGTCCTTTAATGTCAACACTCAACTGACAGTAAAATATCAGTCAAACTTTTGGAGACTTCAGGTCCCCGCGGTGTCACATAAACGAGAACACATTAAATCTGCTCTGTGTCATTATCACTGAAAACAATACCCTTCCCATTAGAATAAGAGTTGGACATGAAGTACCAATGAAGTGTGGTCTTTCTTCTTCCTGTGACTCTTCCTCTCTCCTCCAGATGTGGGCAGTAAGATAAAGCTGGAACACATCCTGTATAAGGTCGGCGTGGGGACGAGGTGTGGGGACGGGAAACGCCACCCAGACGACGGACCCGACACCTTCTGCACCTTCCCCTGGTCTGAGATGGTGGTGGAGGATCTGTAAGAAAACTTCTCCTCCTCTTTGGATGTTAATTTAATCTTTGGTCTCGTCAGGGCAACAGGAGAAATCAAAAACATGGTAATTATAGGATGTAATAGAACTGAACTGACTCCAGAACTGCCTGGTTCTGTTCCAGAAGGAAGAAAACCTCATTCAAAATCCCACTGACATTTGTAACAACTCCAAACACTAAAAATCCAGCCTTCCTCAGCATTGTGTGGCTCGCTTCATGAGTAGATAAGGACAGTCAGTTTTTAAAATAGGATCTAAAATTGGTTTTTTATTGAATGTTTCAGTTTTAGCTGCTTTTAACAAACATTATTTCCCATAAGCCCGAGACCTTTGTGGGCTAACAGACGAGTTCATGGACGGGTTGAGGAGTCTTGGTTATTTCGAACAGGACAGAGAGGACTGAAGGGTGTTTGTTCTAGAACAAAGATAACACATTAAAGCTACGCTAATGGTATGAAATGGTACACACCAACACACAACTGAGGACTATAGTTTGTCCATGTAGAAACAATACAACACCATCAACACCAGACACAACTTTAATGTTTCCGTCTTATTTTGCCGCTGGTTTTTATCTGCTAGCTTAAAAAACTCGCTACACATCTCACAGGGTGTGTTGGTGAGGCAGAGACAGGTCTCCAACAAAGTTCATTTTCATTTATCAGACTGATAAATACAATTTTAGTGTCAGAATGTTCAGAAGACATGCGCTCACGTTCAGTTCTCCCATAAGAATGAATGAACTCAGGACCTGCCGCTAGTCTCCTAAAGGGGCGGGGCAGTGACGAAACCCATGTGACACAGATACAGGAAGTGACTCGTCAGTGAACCGTCTTGGTTCCTGAACTGTCTCTGTGTAGAAAGTTGTAAAAAATGTTTTGAAGTTTTGATTTTGTCGCTGATGCTGGCTGGCGTCCCATGCAGTCAGGACATAATGTCAGTTCTCTGGTGTCCAGCTCGTTTCTGTGGGTGTCGCTGATTTGATACCACCGACTCTGAAGACGTTAACAGTGTGCAGACCTGCAGGGGACCAGGGGATCTTCTGACCTCGCTCTGTTTGTCTCCAGCTGTGGTAACAGGAGGTCCTGTGAGGTCCCGGTCACCGAGTGGGTGTTTGGTGAATATCCCTGTAAGGAGCAGACCAGGTACCTGGAGGTGTCCTACATCTGTGCCACACCACCTCCTCCACCTCCTCCACCAACACCACCACCAGCGCCAATCAAACCTGACTGTACGTACACACACATTTGTACTTGTATTCTCTCATTGATATGACACATTTATAGTCTGTCTCTAACCTTCAAACAGCCCCTTAAAGAAATGAGGACCAGACAAAAAGTCCTCACTTCAAGGTCGTAAAGTGTTATATATCCTCACACAGATAGAACAACAAGAACACACACACACACACACTGCCTTGCATTACTTGTGAGGACCCTTACTCTAACCATCAGAACTAAACACTAACCCAAAGTCTAACCCTGCTGCTGCTCCCCTCATTTCCCTCTGAGGCGCCCTTTGACCTGTGGGAGAATAAAACAGCATTTCACATTTCAATAAGGAAAAAGACAATAAGTCGCTGTCACAGTATTTCATTAGAAGAAAAACATTTATTTATAAACTGTCAACTGGGTGAACATTTTCAGTGTGTGTTTGCCTGGGTGGAGAAAACAGGTTTACCTATTGGCCACTAGATGGAGCCAAATTACATTTTTATTATTTTTCCTCCTTTTTCTTCTTTTGAAAATGTTGAAACGTTCAAAGGAGTTATTTACATCTTTTTGTGTGATTCTTTCGTTGGATTCAGTCTGTTAACTTTTATTATTCCTTAAACAGCCCCGTTTTCATGACGTGCAGTGTGGAAGGTGTTTTTCAGTGAAATACCTGCAGCCATCAGCAGGATTATGTGTGAAACTTTAATGATTGAAACCTTCTGATGGTTCTTCAGTATGAGCTGTTCGATACAGTTTGTTCAGACTGACTCGTCTGGATGGTTCACATGAATTAACATGACTGCACTCCATCGATACAGTAAAATGTGAACCACTGAAGAAACCCAGAGCATCAAACACATTCAGTAAACTAAAGGCTGTTTATCTTCCGAAGCGTCCGGACCCCTCAGGTGGTCTGGGATCAGGTCTGTCCTCGTAGAGAGCTGGCCCAAACTAACTCCGACTCTCAGTTTTTTAAATCAAAGCTTAAAACTTTTCTATTTGCATTTTATTAAATACATTTTTTAGTTTTTATTCCTATGTTGCACCACACTGAAACTGCATTCTTCTTCTATTTAATCTTATTTTAATGTTGTTGTTTTTTACTTTGTTTTCACCCTTTTAAATCCTTTTTTGTGTCTTTATATCAACTTGTGTTTCTTTTATACTTTTTGTACAAATAAATTCCACTCTGAACTTTAGTGCAAAGTTTAAACATTCATACTTTCATACATTGAAAAGTGTTTTTGTTCTGCTCTGTGCTCGTGTTTCTCTGCAGGTGAAGACAAATCAGCCGATGAAGCCTGAAGCTTTTAAACTTTATTGTTCGTCACTGTGGACAGAGGACACAATGGACTGATCAGAGTTCAGATCTCAGTAAAAATCTCACGCTGTCATGTCACACCTGTTTCCTCTTTAACGAACCACAAACAATCTGATCATTTAGATCTGTTTGATCAGACAGTTTCTGTTTGAATTCATGTATCCAACGATTAAAACACAATCTGAGTTTATTTACTCAAGAAGGATTTTAATTGTTTAAAGTTTTTCTCTGACATCATTCTGTGAATTAAACTTTCTTCTGTTTATCTTCAGTTGCACATTCTGGACTTTTAATCCACCTTTAGGTTGTTTTTTTTAAAGCATCTGTGAAGTCATCAGTTCAACAGTTAAAAAATGAACTTTAAAAAATGTTTCATAAAGTCAGAATTTAGTTTTAGTTTTCAAAAAGACAAATCATTTTCCACTTATTTAAAATCCAAGAGTTTCTCCAGGAGGTGGCGCTGTTGGTCTATACAACAGTGTTCAGTACTGAATAAAGTGAATAAAACAAAGTACATTTTAAATATAAAGTCAGTTATTCATTTTTTGTACCATTTTAAGATGTAAAACTGTGAAGACACATTTAGTGACTATTAGAGGGAATACTGATATATATGTATACCAGAATTTACCTGCAGATCTCATTCATCGCTTTATGTATTGAGATTTTAAAGGTGGCGGAGGAAGGGTTCAGATTCTTTACTGCGGTAACAGTACTCTCTGTGCAGTAAAATGTTCCTGTCAGTGTTTTCCTGTTAAACCTGATGTCAAACGGCAGTCCGTAAACCAATGGGTGACGTCACGGATGCTATGTCCACTTCTTTTATAGCTTACTACGCTTTTCCCCCCAATAGCTTCCAGGTCATGTGACCCAGGGACTCAAAATAAAAAACTAATTATACTACTACACCGGACAAGTGAGACACACCTCTTTATAAACAAATTTAGTGCTTTTTGTATTTTATATTAATATTTTTATGGAAAAATCTGCATTTTTTTCCAATAGCTTCTGTTATGTGACCCAAGGACTCCAAAAAACAACAACACATAAATTAAATTTCAACAAGGAAGGACTGTACAAATCAGGTTCAAATCCTTACGAGCAGTAGGTGGCGGTAATGCTTCCATGACAACCCCATAAACAAAAAGACAGACAGATAAAATGCAGATTTTTCCATAAAAATATGAAAATAAAAAACAAAAGGCTATTAAATCCATTATAAAGAGGTGTCTCTCGTTTGTCGATGTATAATTCGGTATTGATTTGGAGTCCCTGGGTCACATGACACAGAAGAAACCTAACTAACGTGAAGAAATGAAAGTGAAAGCAGCTGAAGTGTGAACACGAACCCGTGGGTTCGTGTCAGTGTGTCGGTGTGTTCGTACCGGACCGCAGGATGGATGCGTGTCCGCCGGTGATCGTGGAGGGGGGCTGGAGTCCGGCTCAGACCAAAACCCTGAAGAACAAACTGCAGCTTTACTTCGGGAGCAAGAAGAAGTCGAGCGGGGGAGACTGTCGGGTGGAGGCGGAGGACGGAGCTCCGAGAGCCGCCGTGTTCTTCAGCTCAGAGGAGGGTGAGTCTGGGAGTCACTGCTCAGGTTTCTGTCGGGAAATCAGACCTTCATAGATTATTAATTATTTATCAGGTTTGAAAGAGCCCCGCGCACAAAGTGAGTTTGGATGAGACAGGAAAGAGGCCTGCGAGGTTTTACTGCGACACAAGTTTCCTCATAATAAAACTGTAATTTAGTCTAATCAGATAATCATCAGCTAAAAGAACTCATTCCAGGAAATAAATCCTTTGATGATGTTTGAAACTCAACTAAGATCACAGCTCAGACATTAAAGTTCGTTAATGACTTCCCAGCATGCACTTTACCTCCCCAGGGCCTGCTGAGCCACAGCAGCTGAGCTCCCCTCAGGTGGATGTATTGACCAATGAAAAAGATCATGAACATTGTGATGAAACTTGGATCGTCACCTTTGCTTTGTTGTTATTTTCACACCCAGCAGTAAAAGATCAACACGATGTTTGTGTCACCTGATGATGATGTCAGTCCTTTCTTTGAGCTGTTTTTGGTCTCCACCACCTCCTGAGGGAAACATCTGGCTCCACCATGTTCACCAGCTGCTCTCTGAGTCGTAGCTTTTTAAAACGACGCTGTGAGAGCGCTGAAAGGGAAGCAGAACAGTTCCAACATGTCCGCACAGATAAACAATGAGTGAGAGACAACAGTAACTCTCTGAAGGGTCGTCACTACCAGAGACGCCTACAGCTGCCACGATTATTAATGAATTTGTTGATCGGAAGAAAATTAGTTGCCAACTCTTTTTTATAGTCGATGAATCATTTCAGTCATTTTTGAAGCAGTTTGTCAAACATTAGCTGGTTGCAGCGTCGTCACTGTGAGGATTTGCTGCTTTTCTTGGTCTTTTCTGACAGTAAATGAAGAGTTTTGGGGGAGTTTTTATTTTTATTTTTTTATTTGAAGTAGAACCTTGCACAGGCCAAACATTTCAGCCTGGCCTCATCCTTCTTAAGCCCCACTTAGGTCCAGCCCAACAAAGTCTGCAATTTTTCAGGTTGAGCCCGACCCGACCCGAGACTGAAATCAAATGTATGGAAGTGTAATGTGACCGTAGCTTAAGAAAGACCACAAGCACATTTCTCAGAACTAATCCTTTAAAACTTCCTGGTGTTCAGGAACGTTGTGGAGTTGTTTTCTGCGGGGAAAGTCATTATAACTCCAGCTTTTCATGTGATTCCAGCGAGAGGGAGAGTCCTCGCCAGGCAAAACCACGAAATCGTCCTCGACAATCAAACTTTGAAGCTACGTCTGATTTCTGCATCGGTAAGTCGAGAAGATGAGAAAACAGTCAGGTTAATATCGATAAAACAATGAGGTCATCCTCTGACTCTTACCTGTGGGATTTCTTTTGTTTAAAGACTACATTTCCCATCAACCTCATAAAATTCCAGTCAAGCATTTATTAAGCTGTTTCATCAGAGCAGAACTTGCTTTTTAAATTTGCTCACAAAAGTAGCTGTTATTTAATTGTTGACTCTTTCTGTTGAGTTCCAAGTTTTTGTTTGTTGGGGAAGAACAGCGCCCTCTGCTGTACATATTATTGGCTGTACGGTGATATAAAGATTAAAAAGTCTTATACTCTGACCCTACAATAAAAGTTTCAGTTAAGTTTGGACTGTAAATGATACTCCTGATACGCCCTGCCACTGTAAGAATACTATAAACAGGTTATGCTACATTTATATGTATATTTTTATTAATTTTGTTGTGAAACAGGTTTCATTCATTTTGTTATCTTTGCTATTTAGTGTATATTTTTGTGTGGGGGTGTGTGTGTGTGTGTGTGTATGCATACCTGGTGGTGGGGGACTGTGTGTGTGTGTGTGTGTGTGGGGGGGGTGCTG
>JBBPCS010002633.1:0-13255 GCA_037974645.1 Hollardia meadi
ACACACACACACACACACACACACACACACACACACACACACACACACACACACACACACACACACGCACACACAAATGTATTTTTGGTCAGCTGTGTTTTGGATATAAAGGACAGATCCTTCTGTGGACCCCCTCTTTCACCTCAGCACAATCAGTTGCCAAATGTCTGTCCTGTTGTAGCGGTGTTGCATTTGTTTGAAGATGCTTCTCAATGCATATCCATTGTTACAGTACAACATGTGCACATTTTATACCTTAGAAAAGAATTTTGTTTCTAATATTTGAAAGATTGAAGAATTAAGTATACTCAGATTGTATGTTACCTGCTATATTTTGTGCATTCCTGAATAAATGGTTAAGATTTAATATTATTAGTTACCTCCTTTGCCTGAATCATTTAAGCCGAGCACATAACAAATCAGAAAAAAAACATTACACCTTTGTTGTTCCTGCTATCATTGCAGTGATGAACATAAACACATGCAAACTCCTCTTTGTTTATTCCTATGAGCCAGAAGTCATATTTCAGCACTGTTTTCATGCTTTGTCGTTTTTACAACCATGTCATTAGTGGCATTTTGTTTCTGAAAAAAGAACCTGCAGTTTCCTCCAGCAGTCAGGAATTACAACAATGTCGTTCTAAATGTATCAAAAAAAGTTGGGCGCAGTTATGTTTTTGGTTTTGTTGCAATTTCACTGCAAATACGACTTCCTTTGTTTTTCACTGGGATTGACAGAAGAAGAAGTAAAGTTGCCTTTTTAATTCTTCCTTACCTAATATTGTTCAACACTTTGTTTAGTAAACAGTTTTAACTATATAGTGAATCAGTTTAGCAGAAGAACGGACTGACTACTGGTATTCTTTAGCCTACCTCACTATCCATAACAGGTAGCCTCTCTTAATGATGTTTACTCAAAACAAGTGGTCATCCTCATTAAACCTAAATTGCTTTCCAAAACACAGCCCTTTAGCCAAACCTGTTTGAAGCAGGGTAGTTTACCAGCAAGTTTTATTGTTGTAGCCACACCATGCCACCAGATGCGCCACAGACTTTGTCCTCCCTGTAAAACAATGTATAAGGAATCCAAATTTATTTGTAACAGACACAACCCAACCCATATATGCCTTTGAGTGCAGCTTCTGGCTTAAGTTACAAGAATTCCAAAACAGTGGCAGAGAAATCATGATGGTATAATAAGGTAATAATGCTGTACTTGATCTGATGACAGTTACTGATGAGGTTCTTATTAGTACATATCATCAGGAGCATCAGGAATTTTAAATAAAAAAGTTACTGTGAAATGATGACAGCTAAGAGGGAAGAGGTGTAGAAGCTTAGAAATTAGAAAAGCGGTAACAGTTAGTAGAAAAGGTAATAGCAAGAAGACCTAACATGTTGGTAAAACATGTTCCGACCAATTTTTAGCAATTTCTTAATGTCTCATGTTACTTATCGGTAAATTCAAGATTATTTATTATTATGTGGCTCAAATGTTTGTGTTCTTATTCACATGCAGGCCTACACATCACAGTTTTGATAATTTTTCCGTTTAGTCAGCCTTGTCCCGCAGAGTCTGTCTTTGCAGCTCCTTCTCACCACATGGTGGTGTCCTTAAACACCACACATACCACAAACACAGGGCCAGTCCTGATGGGACCATGGGAAGAGTTTATTCTGACAGATCAGTCAGGACTCAGGAAGTGTTTTTACTTCTCAACACAGTTCTACAAACAATGCAAGTTGACTGACAGGCATGAAGAACTCTGCATCAAGTTTAAAGCTGAGAAGAGTCAAGGGTTGATTTTCAGTGAAACCAGCAGTACCACAGCATTTACATATTACAGTAGTCACATTAATTGCAATTGGGAAATTGCAGTGTTACAACAGCAAAGCGGATAGCTAAATAGTAGAGGCATCAGAAAACAGTAAATAATAGGTAAGCCTGCAATCTAACTAATATGATCACTATAAACAAGGAGAAGTATAAAAAAAATACAATAAACTATGGGAATAATAGAATAATAATAATAATAAAACAGGCTCAGTGATTGGCACTATTGCAAAAGTTGAAATATAGATATTGCACAGTTGGACAATAACACTTTAATAATCCACTAAATTCCACAGAAGTCAGATATAATTTAACTTAAGATGATAGTAAATGGAAGTTTTACATACATTTATGGCTTCATAATATCCAGGTCCAGCGCCTGTGTGTTTTTGTAACCCTGGTGACTGGCCCGGAGTGGGCGGGTTCAGGATGCTGAGGCGGCCTCTCATTGGCTGCTCCGTGTGGTGAGGAGTGGGACGGGAGCGCGCGGCCAGCTGTGAGGGGAGCAGAGAAAACAGCCAGGAGGGTTCTAAAGGGACAAAGAACCGCTGCTTCACATCTCATCCTCTCCAACAGGTCGGAAAGCTCAAAGTCTGCGTCTCGGGAAGGCTTTTGCTGCTTGCTCTTCGTCCGTCAATGTGAGTGTTCACTTTCACCTCTAAGTTAACTGTCGTCTTAGTTCGCACGTGCATAAATGTGTGAGGGAAGTTAGCAAACTTATCTGTAAAATGTATAATTTTCTTTTTTGTCCTCCCTGAACGACTTAAAACATAAAAAGTGTTATCAAGCTGCATTTTCCTTAATTTTACATTTCTTTTTTTGTTGTTTTCCGTTCCATGGGCTATTTATTTTCCTTTGAGGTGTTGCACGCCCCCCAAAAGTTAGCTTCAGCTTCAGTGTGTTGCACTGTCGTGATGACTTGATTATAACCTTAACTAAAATGCCTCAGTCTGGTGCTGATATTGGACGAATTTCCTGAAGAAGAATTCTCTCCCACTGTGACTGTTGGGGTCTGTGCTGGCCAGGGCTTAATGGGCACCTGATGGTTGATTTGTGCCTTTCTGATATGAGCTTTGGCTTTGACTGAGAAAGCAATAAATTCAGCATGTGGAATTTTGGATTTTCCACTTGACTTGATCACACTCGGCTACCTTTCACTGACAAGCAGCTTTCGCTTATTGGTTGGCCCTATTGTTCTTATGCAACACTGCATGTTTTAAATGTTCTACAGTGTAAAATTCCCCCATTCACAACCAGCTGTAAATATAAGTCAAGTTTCTGAGCCAGATTATAGTGTTAACTGTGAACATTCTTCTGTAGAAAGTGGGTGTGTCTCCACTCTTTTATCTAACATGTATTCAAAAGAAGTGTCCTTTTTTTTTTTGACATGCTGAGTGGAGTGATGTTTGTTCACTCAGAGCTGTTCTGAAGTGCTCTCTGAACTCCAATAAACTAATTTAAAAGATATGCATGGTTGATTGTCACTCTAACTGCAGTGACTAAATATAAAAAGCTCAAATTAAAGTAGCTCCTTCCTTCTGTTAAACCTGTTAAAAATAAAGCAGATGTTTCACCCTGAGGATCACAAGCTTGTGCAGTCTGACAGTTTATTGACTGTGTGACTGTGTTTTTTCCAAGTCTGTGCGCTCTGCAGTTTGTTTGGCTCATTACTATGACGTCAACTTGGAAAGCCCCCCCCCCCCACACACACACATACAGACTTGAAAGTGCTAAAGACCTGGAGGTCTCCCTACTTTCACTGTCTTCCTCCCCTCCCTTTACTCCAGGAGCATTCCTCCTGAGTGGCTATACTTTGTTGACACTTTCATGGTTTGCCATGAAATATTGAGGTGGATTCAACTTTCCCTCTAAAGCTTATTTGCGCAGCCTCCAGGCACAGACCAGCAGATAAATGAGAGGGGAAGCACCCACCCCGCAGGAGCCCACATTTGCTCTCCATTAAGCTGTCATAAAGACAGAGAGGAATCCTGCTCTCAGCAACATAAACTGTTCTGTGTTCTCGCACCCAAAACCCGAATGTCCTTCTTCTCTCTCTTACTGGCAGTCAAATGTATTTAAATGTTTTTTCTCAGCATACTGTAAAATGGTGGTGAGTTCTGTGATTCACAAGCTCATACTTGTGCTTATATGCCATATATACCAAGCTTATATACCAAACCAAACTGTGACTGCCCAAGACTTTATACTGAAACTGCAAAACTATCACACACCACAAAATTGCCTCTGCAACATTCAGCCCTCAATGTAACTCTTTGGAATTGGAATATTTTACTTCTCCTTTAGAAATATTCAAAAGTATTAGTCCATTGCAGTGTCATACATCTTAAAACATATTGTATTTCTGGTATCTTTTGTGTTACCATCTTATTGTCTCCCTCTAGATCACTGTCTTTCCCTCCCTCATCCTGCATCATGCTGCGCCCAGGTGCCATCCTCGCTCTCTTGTCAACTTCTCTGTGCATGTGGGTGCTGTGCTATGCCCAGTCAGAGTCTGGCACCCCGGTAATCCAGCTACGTCTAGCCGGGGAGAAGAGGAAACACTATGAGGGCCGGGTGGAAGTTTTCTACAATGGAGAGTGGGGGACGGTGTGCGATGATGACTTCTCCATCTCAGCTGCCCAAGTGGTGTGCAGAGAGCTTGGCTTCATGGGTGCCGAGTCCTGGTCGCCCTCAGCCAAGTATGGAAGGGGAGAAGGTAAGAAAACCAGTTTCTTAGAAGTCTATTAGAAATGTTAGTTTCCAGGATTTGTTGATTGATTTCTAATCAAAACCCTGGAAAAATAATCCCACAGTCTGGTCAGTCAGCTGTCTAAAAACTGAGGTGAGGGTGTTAATCTCAGCAACCACATACATTCAAAGGCTGCATATCTCTTCATACAGTTTCATATATTCCATGGAAACTTTAAATGAGGTACATGTGTCCCCCTGTCTGACTGCTACTACCTCTGGCACTGGTTTTCCCATTAGAGGAGACCTGAGACACGCCAATCATTTCTGAACATGGGGGGCTGGAAACACTGGGCGTGACCAGACACACACATAGACATAATCTCATCTCCTCTCTGTCATGTATGAATTCTTCCATCACTGTTAAAACACTGATGAGATTCTTAACTCTTTACCGCTGACTGCTGGTGGTAAATGTCAGTTGGTAGCTGTTAATTAACTCAATGTTCCTTGTTAAAGGCACATTTTTTCCCACTGGGTTGGCCACATCCAGCCAGCCACTTCAAAAGTGAAGTAATTAACTTAGTTACTCGCTTCCCAAAGCACCACAGTCATTATAACAATTTCAAGATTCACATTCACCCCACGCATATAGAAGTAATATTGCAGGGGCTTAATATTTTACAAGAAGCAATTAACAAGCAGTTTCATGTAAAAGGCTGTGCAGACAGACCAAAGATTGCACTGCATTTTAGCTCTCGGCTAGGATTATAAAGATGGGGGACTCTGGGATTGGGTTTGGGTATGCCCAACCACTGTTTATAAAAGTTTATTCAAAGACACTTGTGCCACTTTGAATGTTGTAAAGTTGCAGTTTTTACATAGCAGGAGGGGCAGGAAGTTTAATTTTACATCAAATGTGTGCAGAGAAAACATTTAGCTATTTATCACTAGAGAAACTCCAAATATTTTGGAGGTAATGATCTTTTCCTCGCAAACAAGATGTTTAGTTTGGAGCAGAATCATTTTTCAAAGAGAGTATTTGAGGCCCAGACTAGCTTTCTGCATGTGACTGACGGAAACGTATGTTATCTGTGTAATCTTGTTGTTTGTGAAGACACCTGGCTATAAAAGTGATCTAGGGCATTTTTCCATTTCCCATTATGATGACTTATGCACTGAAGGCAAACACCAAATGTTTTTAATTGAAGACATAATTACATGGCAAGTATGAGGACATTTCTTTTGGATGTAGACTGTTTTTTTCCTGCAGGGACACTTAAATCAAACGCTCAGCTGCCTTTGATCAGCCATTATTTGCAATTTAAAAAAATTGTGTGATGTGTCAAAAAATGTCAGACAGGGCAAAGGCTACTCTGCATAAGGTTTGACACAGGATTGACTGCAGCAGCACAAAATATCTTTTTTTCAGACAGTCTGAGGAACACTGTGATGATGATTTTGATTTAAGGCTATGTGGTTGGCTTAAAGTGTCAGTAAAAGTTTAATCAGAAAATTCATGGCTCCCTGTGCAGTGTGCCCCCTCGGTTTGTCAAATTACATTCCCATAAGGCCTGCAAAGTTTTAACACAGCAATCCAGGTTTATCACAACTGGCAGTGCTCATATTCTCATTTGGAAACTGCTGTATTTCAACTCCAGAGAGCTCTTATTAAGAAAATGTCCCAAAAGTAATCATCATGTCTCTGCCAGGTGGTAGCCTCGTGATCATATAAGATGCAGTCACTTTCTTGGTATGATCAAGATGTTCCTCAGCAAACATGTTAAGACTGTCACTGAGTGATGAGCAGTGTGTTGGTGGTTCCCATGACCACAGTTATGTGGTTTTCATCAACGGCTGATTCAGAACAGCCAGCTGTACAGCAGATGATCTGCTTCAGGGTGACATTTACTGGGCACATTTTTGGCTAAAAGGATGTGTCAGGTTATGTTGGAGACCAAACACATCTCCATGTGAGTAGGTTTACTGTCTCATGTGACTAGACTTCAGTGTAAATGCTGAGAAGGATGTCAAAATGGTGTGACACACGGCTTAAGGGTAAACCACATACTGGAATCAATGAATCATTTGGTCTATGAAATGTTTAAAAATGTCACAAATGGCCATCACAGTTTCCTAAAGTGCAAGGTGACTTTTTCAGATTGCTCATTTTACAGTATGTCCAGTAACAGTCCAAACCCAAAGATATTCACTTCACTATCACAAAAGACAGAGTAAAGCCAAAAAATAAGTAGGTTTAACTAGGTAATGTTTTTCATTTTTGCTTAAAAATTGGCTCAATTAATGGGTTATCAAAATAGTTGCTTATTAATTTTCTGTTGATTGGCTAATCAATTAATCAACTTACAGTTTAAATTGTACACTGTACAACAGAAAAATACAATACAAGCCATGCAGAAAAAGAACAAAAACAAATTCCTGTATAGGCACTATAGCCAAGTAAAAGCAGCATGTTCAGCGGCTTCATCCAGTCAAAACCAAACTTATCAAAGCGAGAACAAACTCCTCAGTGGATCCTCTGCAAGAATTTTTTATATGTATCACAACATATATCAATTTTCCTCCAACTTTGCCGCTCTCCATTCCAGGCCATATCTGGCTAGACAATGTGCACTGCACTGGTGGAGAGAAGAGCCTGGCTCAGTGTCAGTCCAATGGCTTTGGAGTGTCTGACTGCAAACATTCAGAAGATGTCGGAGTGGTGTGCACCCAGAAGCGCATTCCAGGCTTCAAGTTCGTCCAGAACCAGGCCAACAGTGGGGAGGTAGGAGCCCATAAAGCAACACGCTCACAATTAAACCTGCACACTTACAGTAAACAGATCCATGCCTATATGTATATAAACACCAGGGTGGGATCGCTTCATCACATATTTAACAACAGTCAAGTAGCCTCCAAACATGGTTCGAGTACACACACGTAAACCTGAACAGATGTTCCGCATAATAAAAAAAGGGATGAAAGAAAAACCTTATCAGAGTAGCTCCAAGTCTTCATATCTGTCCAACTTGCCAGACTGATCCAGACAGGTCAGTGGATTGAAAGGAATGTCTGTCTGTTTGTCTGGAGATATTAAGAGGAGGATCTTTTCATCTTAAGATCATTGTGGTTTACCATTATAAAATTATGAAACATGACCCAAACAAAATGCCAAAAATTTGTTGTCTAATGAAATATCCATCACCTCTCTGTCTTTTTGATTCACTGAAAAACTTTCACAGCCCTGCTTTAAACATGACCATTGAAAAATCTGCTTACAGACCAGGACTGGTTTGCAACAGCTATTTGTAAATATATTACTAAGTTTGTGGATACGGTCCTAACCATTCTGTAAGTATGCACTAGCTAATTTCAACAACTAATAGCTAATTTCAACTAGCTAATTTCCTTGGCTTACTAAATCTGGCATCAAAACTTAAGCTATTAAAGACCATAGATTGTATAAATAGTTAACGGAGCTTCTGGGTCTGAAAAGTGAAGCCAGTGCGGAAGTGCCTTAAACCTGCATTCTTTCTAATTGCCAGCATGGGGCGACTCCACCGGTTGCAAAAACAAGTCTGGTTGTATGAAAAGTTATGAGAAAATGCCCCTACTTCTGGTTTGATTTATTACCTCTGTAAACAGTTTCCTAATGAGTTTATGGTCTCAATTGCTAGTTCCACGTCTTGTTCAATACAGCATGATGTTCACTTTATAAATTATGGTCCCATTCAGCATAAAATAGATGATAAAGCAGTGTATCACTTAGGGCTTAGCTACCTTGGGATTGACAGGTCGCTACCACGGTGTGTCCTTCAAATCAAATCAAGATATCCTCCCCAGCTCCACTCTCTCATCTAAATATGGCCACTCGACTCTTCAAAATGTCCACCAACCAAGGGATGATATCAAAGTGGGTTTACACCTGGTAAGGACTCTAGTAATTTGTAAAGGGGTTGCTAAGAAGAGACAGGAAATTGTTGTAGCATCACAAACTGCAACTTAACTGCCAAAACTTACAGTTTCAGGAGGTCAAATGATATATTGAACTTAAAAAAACTATCCTTTGTAAATGTAGGTTTCATTTGTTTAATTTATACAGTATATGCATACATTAAGAAATATGGATGTCAGAGTTTGTAGAATTAGAATGACTGTGGAAACATGTTAATGTAAAAAATATTATTTAGTCTTTTAGTCTAATGGCATAATGTTTTATAATATGAGGTATATTGTGCTGTTTCTGTGAAATGTAATATAAAAGTTTCTAGTTATTATTAAACAGCATTTTCATCAAGTGTCAGTTACACCTGGGACAAATTTGTGTTAGTATGTGTGTAACCTGTTTTAATTTAGAGGCAAAAATATCCACGTAGTAAACATTTGTGTTATAATGAGACTAAGTTAATAAGAATTTCGAACACCTGAGGGAGCCTGCTTCATAATTTTGTACAATAAGTAATCAAAATGATGGCCTAATTGGTACGAAATCAGTATGTCTGGAAAAAATAAGACAGTAGTAAGTAAGTAAGTAAGTAAGTAAGTTCTTCTGTGTAGGTAGTCACATCTACCACGACATGAAGCCAGTGTAATAATCCACTAGTCAGAGTATAGTGTCGAGTTGTCCACCCCACCACTTGCACTAATGACTTTGCCGGGCTCCTATGAGTCTGTCCCTGCCCACATTAGATCCCCACTCTGCAGCCTGGGAGATTTTGGAGATGACTCAGAGAGGAGGTAGACCATCCTTTCTAGCTGTAGAGAACGCCTTCTGTACCAGATGGTAATTCAGTGTGGGTTTGTGGACGTGACGGACAGGAGAAAGGGAGGGAAGAGAAACTTGTCAGGGAGCAAATTATTTAAAGACACAGCCTTAGAGGTTTTGCCTACTAAAACCAGAGTGATAGAGATGAAGCAATAATTATTTGGTAGCTCAGGAGAAAGTCTATGCTTTAACACTTTATGACTGCATCCATACCAGAGCGTATCGTTTGTTCATGATAGAAGTCGGCTGGGAGATTTGGCTGTGTTACCAGACTCTCTACACAGTCAGAACAGTTAAGACAACACGCATGAAGAGAGCATCTGAAATGTCTGTGTATCTTTCTCATGCCTAGTTTAGTCATGGGAACAGATCAATAGACAACAGGAGAAATCTTTAATCATGAACTACTGAACCCAATTTAAAATGTTCTTCTTTTTTTTACAGTTCATGTATATAAGCAGCACCCTCTAGTTCCCTATTTGTCTTGTGTATTTAGGGTCTCTGGGGTGTTAGTGCAGCTCAGTCCCCCACCCTGTAAATATTTCCTCTGTCTGGCTGTAGCCTTTCAAGTGGCAAAGGAGAGGAATGGGAAAAGGTGTAGCTACACCTCTTTAACCATGCTTGGGCTGACGTCAGCAATGGGTAGCTCTGTTCCCTCAACCTGTTTATTCACTGCATGAATTGGCATTCTGTGTTCAATTTGGAAAGTTAACACCCTAACAGAGTGGTCCAAGTAGAGGTCAATACTAAAAGAGTGGAGCAATTGATTATTTTGCTTCTACGAGAATGCTGCCCAACTTTCAAGATAATAAATCTTTATACATTTGAAATATGAAGAGAACAGTTTACACACGCATTGTCTGTACTTCAGGCTCTTAACTTGTCAGTGTCAGTAGCCTGGTTTACATGGACAGATATAATCCGATTGGCATCGGATTTATTACTTGTAAAAATGACTCATATAAACACCTTGATTGGAATGAAACTGCCCCATCCAATTGGAATTTCAATCGGATTGAAAGGGGTGGTGTAGTCCTTTACCAATCCGATTGGATACCCGTGTATACACTCATTCGGATTGCTCCCTGTAAGCGGAATTTGTGCGCATGCTCATAACCCGTCTCGTGACATGAGGCTGCATACGTATACGGAGATTCACTACACAAAGAAAGAATATGGCGGCCCGAAATTGGTCAGTAGAGGAGACGAAGTTGCTTTTAGAAATACTAAAAGAGGTAAATGCCACCACCGAGGCCAGCTTCTTGTGCTTGCCTTATCCTCTTCACTGCTTCCAGTAAGAGTAAGCATGCATTGTCATTACGCTGCTTGACTAAGAGCAACACAATAACGGCAACTACTGCGCTGAACTGATGATAGGTCTCCATCTTGATATACTGTAAATACAGTAAAAAACGGCAAGCAGAATGCACGATATGCGCATGTCACACAGCTATTCCAATTAAATGCCTCGGCTCATGTAAACACCAGATCGGATTAGATCATATCCCATGTAAACTGTTGACCCAAAATTGTCAATTGGAATAATTTAAATTGGAGTGACAAAAAAGTGTCCATGTAAACCAGGCTAATGATGTGTCTGTTCAACCCTCTCAAGATCTGGTGGTAAGGGGAAACATATTGACCGCGGTACACATTTCAGCACACTACCGCTTTCCATCGAGTGAATGCCCGTCCATTCGCGCTTGTTTTACCTCAGTTTCTGTCACTCTCTTTCTTCTCCTTCTTTGCCTTCTCCATCTCCTGGGGAGAAAAATGTCTCTTCCTGCTGCCGTAAATGGAGCCTTCATTTTTCCGCAAAAAATTATTCTATCTTATCTTAAAATGCTTAAAGGGGACCAATCTAAAAGCGATGAAAATCAATGAATGAATGAATGAATGGCTATATAGTGTCTATACAGAAATTAATTTTTGATCTTTTTCTGTATGGCTGTATTGTATCTTTCTGTTGTAGGCTACAGTGTACAATTTAAACCATTAGTTGATTAATTGATTAGCCAATCAACATAAATTAGAAGTTAAAGCAAAAAAAAAGGTGTCTCTTGCCAGTTTAAGAGAAGATACTAAATTTAAGTTATAGAATTCAGATTATCAGCAATTTCTTGTACTACTCTATTGAGTTGTTTTTTTAGCACTGTACTTCAGGGTATACTGTATATACAGGCCACAAAGTTGCTTCATACTACTACAATAAATTTTGTTTTTGTGAGGGATAAATCATGAGACTACTTTACAGTATGTGAGAATATGTGAAGATAAGACCAGACCAACTCACTCTGGCAAATTCAGCTTTGACCACAAATAATAGTCTACTGAAAACATCAGTCTGTCATTAATGAAAACAGCAGCTTCCACTGGCAGGAATTGAAATTGAAGACGTGCTACCCTATAAGCAGAACTAATAATAGGGCATTAGCATTTAAAAAAAATATCAAGTCAATATAAAGTTTTGCTGAAAACTAATTTCAGAGTGTGTGACTCACAGTCCGACATTCCAAGCTCTTGTCAGATCCGTCATTTTAACCTCTGAACTGCTGCTTTGTTTCATTAATACTGGTCTTTACTGCTGTCTGCTACTGATCTGTCCTGTGAAGACAAAAACCAGGTCTCGTACCTTTATCTGCCTTTGACAGCTAGTTATGCAACACTCCTAACACAACAACAGAACATATTATTTGAACACTTATTTGTCTGTCTAACCAGGCATAATTTCTTCATTTAATAGCATTTGTTTGTTTGTGGCAAAGCGAGGAGATTATGACAGATTGGGTCTTTAAGTCAGTGGAGTAGTGCCAGAAATTTGCTCTGTATGTTTTTTCTCATTGGTCTTGAGAAAAAAATGAGCACAAAGAACAGCTGCAGTTGCCCACCACACCACTTTGTGTGTTCACTCAAACAAAACACTTACATCTGGAATCAACACAAAGACGTCAGAAGTCAGTTGTAATAACAGATTGCAACAGTCTTTTAATTCTTTGCACTTCTAAACAGGGCAAAGGCTTCACCTCTCCATCAGGCGTGCTGGTGTCTGCTTACAAGAATTTCAGTTCCCCACATTCGCTGCTATACAACAAAAGGAAACCCGAGACAGAGTTGGAGTCACTTCCAACATGATGTATGCAAGAGGCTTGTGAGGAGGAGAGTGATCGAAGGGAGAAAAGGTTGATGAGTGTCAGAAGGCTGAAGTCAGTCCCTCTTCTGCGGATAGAGTAGCAGAGAGATATACCACATGTTCAACAGCTGGATCCCTCTGACCTTAGCTCTCCTTTGGGCTGCAGAGTGGCCAAAGTCTAGACTTTTATTATTCATGCCTGCATTTTATGATTACCATTGGCATATTGTGCTGACTTATTGTATGGGCAGTGCACATATGCATCAAGTTGAAGATATTACACAATTTAAGCTAATCAAATGTAACATAAAGGTACCGATAAGTCACTTAAAAGAGAGAAATGTTCTGTAATCAATTTATTATTGGAGAAGCACCAATTAAAGCCTCAGTCCACAATTATTTTTGCTTTCTTGCAACGACACGACTCCACAAAATAACTAGCATGTAACCCCCTGTGAAACTACAAACTGTTGTGTCTGTTTTTGTACAGATTAAACAAACAAGATACAACATTTTAATTAGTAAGCTTTTTATGTGCTGGATCTGAAGGGGGATTTTGTTTTTACTTTGCCAGGCTGTTTTTTTTCCTGTTTCCAGCCTTTATGTTGATCTAAGCTTGTCAATTGTCTCACCTAACTCTTGAATGCTGCATGCTGGACCAGCTAGGTCCAACATTTTGAAATTTGTGTGTATGTGTGTGTGTGTGTGTTGCCCCGATGGCAGCAGTACACTCGCTGATAGATATTCCAGATGCAAAGCATACAGCTACACACACACACACACACACACACACACACACACACACACACACACACACACACACACACACACACACACA
>JBBPCS010002634.1:0-7500 GCA_037974645.1 Hollardia meadi
GTCCTTGTTTGTTTTCATGCACTGAGACCCAGTAATTCAATTTAGAGATGTTAGTTGCCCAGTAGTAAAATAAAAAAAATAGGCAAACCCAGCTCACCTGTTCTTCCACCCAGTATTTGTACTGATGGTCTCAGGATTACTGATAAGATTGAAATGTTACATTTTTTGTTTCCTCTGGTTTTTTGTTTAACTGAGAATTCCCATAGAATAGCTCCAATTATCAACGTTAGAGTTATTGGCAATACTCAACCCCTTTACCATAACAGAGATCATTAAGGCTTTAAAAGGACTTAATCCAAGAAAACCAGCTAGTCCAGATAATTTAGAGCCTCTGTTTTTAAAACTGGCTTCAGAATTTATGGCTGAACCACTGTGTCACATTTTTAATCTTACCCTGGAAAACTGCCTTTGTTATTCCACGACTGAAAGGTGGTGATCCAGCCATCTTAAATAATTATAGACCAATCTCTAAACTCTCTGTTCTGGCAAAGGTGCTTGAATCTCTGGTCAGTGAACAAGATTATCTGGCTTCCAATTAAATACTCTCTGTATTTCAGTCAGGATTTCGTGGAAACCACAGTACTACTACTGCTGGCATGGAGGTCATAAATTATATTTATAGATTTCTCTAAGCCCTTTGATACCGTTGAAACTCTAAACTCTACTTGGTCGTCTTACAGCCATTGGTTTTTCTGAACATGCAGTTTGGTGGTTTGCAAACTGCCTCTCAGACAGAACCCAGGCTTTTCAGTTAGAGGGTGCTACCTCTGAGGTACTGCAGGTCCATAAGGGGGTCCCACAAGGCTCAGTCCTGGGCCCTTTATTATTTACCTTATATATAAATTGCCTTGGACAAAATATTCCTGACTCAACGTTTCATTTTTATGCTGATGATATTGTCATTTACTGCTTTGCACCTACTCCTGCTCAGGCTTTTGTGTACATTCAGCAAGCATTTGATAAAATACAAGAACAACTTTATCAAATGCAAGTCGTCCTCAATGCAGATAAAACAAAACTTATGTTCTTTACCACTTCAAACACAACAAGATCGGCATTGTACGAGAAAATTCTTACTAGAGATGGTCAACAAATTGAGTTGGTATCTACTATCTGGGCTTTTTAATCGATGACAACTTGACTTTTAAGTGACATATCCAGCATATTACAAGAAAGCTGAAACTATTATTAGCCTATAAATCTTGCTTTTCAGTTTGTGTGTCTTTTTGCCTGTTATTGATTATGGAGATGTGCTGTATATGAATGCCTCTGCTCATTGTCTTCACAGCGTATATCACGGTGCTCTGAGATTCATTACAGACTGTGTTTCTCTTACTCATCATTGTGTATTATACTCCAAAGTGAAATGGTATCCTTTAGGTGCACGCCGCCTCAGTCACTGGTATCTTTTTTATTTACAAAGCCATTCTTGGCAAACTTCCTTTTTACTTGTCTTCTCTTTTAAACTTGAAATATGGAAATCACAGCGATCGTTCTTTTGACTTTATGTAATTTGTTGTCCTCAGAGTCTGAACTGAATTGGGAAAGAAAGCTTTTAGGTTTTCGGCACCAACTATGTGGAACAATGTACAGACTGAACTTAAACCACTGAACATCAACTATGGTGAAATCTATTGAGTCCAGGTTTTCTGTGTGCAAACGTTTTATCTGATTGTTTTAGTGTTGTAACTCTGTGTTCTTGGTCAGGTCTCCTGTAAAAGAGATCTGTGATCTCAATGAGACTAGCCTGGTTAAATAAAATAACTACAACAGTGAAGTGTGAGATGAACAAAACACACAGGTGTGTGTGTGTGGGGTAAATAGTCTGACCTACATCAGAGTGAGATTACAGTTTCTGTATTAAGGAACCGACAGCCGTCAGTCTGTGTTTTGTTGGATTTTGGTTTGATGTGGTTTTTTAGTTTTGGTCCGAGCTGGATGATATATCAAATTAATTTTAAATTTTTGGACGTGTAAAATGTCGACATTGTGAAAATGAAGCAATTCCAACGTTTCAGGGTCAGTGCAAGATCTCAGTTCTGTCTGTGTTGAGACCGGTTCCACAGTGGGTCTCTGGTGCTGACCCTCATGACTACGACAGCCTTGCAGGTGGTGCAGGTCTTGATTAATTGATTAATTCAATGGTTCTCAAACTTTTTATACTGTGTACCACCTGAGAAAATATTGAGCTCTCCAAGTACCACCGTTACCGTTCCGCTCCAACTGAATCCAAATTTGAGGTAAGTCGAGTCATATCTCCTTACCGTTTTGGTGCTTGTAGGTGTTCTGGACACTTCACTGGCGCCTCTTGAGTAGCCGCTAGCACTTGTGCTCGCTTCACTGTCGTCCTCCAGTTCATTTTCAACATGGCTGCTCGAAATATTCTCCTCCTGAACAGCAGTCTCTTTTAAGTCTCTACATTTTACCTCTGCTTATCTTTCCACGCACAGTTCATCTCGTAACTAATCATGGCTGACGTATGCAGGCCCTATGCGTACGAACGCGACTATGTAGCAGGCTGATATTGAAACAAAATAAAGGAAACACAAAACTTATTTTAAATATCAATTTAACAATCTCATATTTTATATATTTTCATTGGAAGTTTTGTAGTATTTTGATAGTATTATATGTTTTCAAATTAATTTAATTTAAAAAAAAGACATTCCTCCACGTACCACTAGAGGGAGCTTGTGTATCACAGTTTGAGAATCATGGGATTAATTAATTGATCCTGATAAACCGTCTTCCACACAAAGTCCTGAACATATGTCTCAGTTCTGGATTTGTCAGGAAATAACATTTACTAAAATCCTGAATCAAATTTGAAAAGAATTGAGTTTTTTGGGGGGGGCCACATCGACCAGCTCTAGTTCTGATTTCAGGGTTCTGTTGTTGGATTTCAATGGTTCCTGTGTGGAACTTTTGACATGTTGGGACCATGTTTTGTTTTTTAAGGTGTTTGTTGAGTGACAGTGAGGAGACAGACAGAAAACTGATGTGACACGAAACCAATGTTGCTGACTGGAATCAAACCGGCGACAGTTCTGTCCAAATCAAATGAAAGAATGAGTTAAAGTGCTTCACGAGTGTTTGACCTCTGACCTCTGACCTCCTCCTGTTCTGTTGTTGCTAGGAGACATGGACATCCAGTGGTGGGATCATGGTGCCTGGCACGGCGAGGGCGCACCCATGTCAATGGTAAGACTAAGCCCCGCCCACCTCAATTAATCCATCCATGTAACCCCGCCCCCCACCTCAGCTTCAGAGGAGGAAGCTGATTGGCTAGAGCGGCAGGTGAGGAGTTCAGGTGTCAACACCTGCAGCAGCGCCATGCTGAATGAAGAGCAGGGGGGGGAGTTTCTGCTCGGTTCTGCTGGGTTCTATTCTACTCTGTTCTCCTCCTCTGAATGATGACATCACAGCCCGTAGGCCCAATAAAGAGCCAGAGCTGCATGTCACCTGATCACTGGGCCAATCGGCTTCTTGTTCCTCTGTTGTTCCTCTTCCTGTGTGGTTCTTTTCAGGTTCCTGTTCTACTAACATGACGTTCTGTCGTTTGTTCCTGAACAAGGAACATCATGAGGTCAAAGACTTGATAGAGAACAGATGACCGTGGTGCTGAGACGCTTCCACCAAGCTTTTTAATTATGTGACAGTGGATGATTGATGCATCGCGTTAAATATCGGTATTATCTTTCCTCTGGTAAAGGAAGGTCCAGTGTATCCTATGCTGAAAGAGATAAGGAAGGAAGCATTAAAGCACCATAAAAACGACTACAGTCCCTCTTTTGTTCCAATGTCTCTCTTACTCCTGTTTCCAGGAGAGAGTCAGGAAGTTACACCTATGTTACCTGTGGTGATGTGTTACAGAGGCAGAGCCTGAAGTGGGACACAGCAGAGAGCAGCGGTCCGTTCAGTTCAAACAGCAGAACCTGAATATAAAATATGAGCCTCCAGTTTAGTTTCTTATGATAAAATTAAATGTATAAAAATGACAAATAATGATTAGAAAAGGTTGAATTTCCTGTAGAAAATTGACGTGTGCTCTCATATTTAAAAAATCAGATGTAATCAGTGTAAACTTAAATATCTTTAAATAGTGTTTTCATTTGAGATGTTAGAGTTGAAGCACTGAAAGGGTGTCTGTAAATCTTTTAAGAGCCAAAAATAGTTTAAATCAGTTGAAGTGTAATTACTGAAAGCTTTTGAAATGTCAATCTCAAGTTTAATACCTGAAAAGATCGAACATTAAAATCTGTTGACGATCATTAGAATCATTTGAAATGTGACCTGAAAGCAGCTAAAGTGTCAGAGATAAAAGCAGTAAATCTGCTGACTGGACTGAACTGTTGTTGTTTGTTGTTGGGGTTGTTGCTAAGTGACCACATGTGTTTTTACCACTGTGACTCCTCAGCAACCAGTCACATGGCAACCGTCCAAGGATGGAGAGCGTCTGATAGGCCGAATTCTGCTGAATAAGAGGATGAAGGATGGCACAGTTCCTGCGGATACGGGAGCACTGCTGGGACTCAAGGTGACAAACTCTTCTTCTTCTGCTCCTTCTCTTACTCCTCCTTCTCCTCCTCCGTGACACTCTAACCTCAGTCTGTGTGCACTTCAGTGCCTTACTCATGGGCGGTGTGTGTTTTCAGGTGGTTGGGGGCAAGATGACGGAGTCTGGTCGTCTCTGTGCGTTCATCACTAAGGTGAAGAGAGGAAGTCTGGCTGACACTGTGGGACACCTGAGACCAGGTAAACACAGACCTGAGACCAGGTAAACACACACCTGAGACCAGGTAAACACACACCTGAGACCAGGTAAACACACACCTGAGACCAGGTAAACACACACCTAGTTGTTAGATGATGGATTGGTTTTCTCTTTTTATGAAGCTAGAATTTTCCCCCAGCTTCCAGCTTTTGCGCTAAGCTAGGCTAACAGTTTCCCCCTGCTTCCAGTCTTAGTGCTAAGCTAGGCTAACCTTTTCCCCCTACTTCCAGCCTTTGTGCTAAGCTAGACAAACAGTTTCCCCGTCTCCCAGTCTTTTCACTAAGCTAGGCTAACACTTCCCCCTGCTTCTAATCATTGTGCTACACTAGGCTAACAGCTTTGTCCTGCTTCTAATCTTTGTGCTAAGCTAGGCTAACAGCTTCCCCTTGCTTCCAGTCTCTGTGCTGTACTAGGCTAACAGCTTAGGCTAAGAGCTTGCCCCTTCTTGTAGTCTTTGTGCTAAGCTAACCCATATCACTCACAGTTGAAAGTACACACTATACTGTTCTGTTTGATATTGTTAGAACGCAGATGTTCTCACAGATGCGTCTTTGTTCTCAGGTGATCAGGTTCTGGAGTGGAACGGTCGGGTTCTTCAGGGAGCCACGTTTAATGAAGTTTACAACATCATCCTGGAGTCCAAACCTGAACCACAGGTGGGGCTGGTGGTGTCCCGACCAATCAGGTAGGTCACGTGACTTTTGATCCACAGAGAACCTGCAGTTCTGCTCTGTTAGAACGTTCTGCTGATTGTTGTTTGTGATTTTTGTTCTTCAGAGATGTTTCCAGAGTGGCGGACAGCACCCACGTCCAGCTGAACTCCAGTGAGTTTATTACACCGAGACACACTTGAACATGTCTGTCCAGGACTCAGAGTCCGTCCATACCTGGAGAATCATAGAAAAACAACTTAGAACCATCCACGCTGATAGTACAAACACATCAAGCAGTAGAATTTTAAACACAAAATATAAAGATAAAAGATAAAAATGGAGTTGAATTGAACGGTTTCCTGTTTTATTCTCTACATTCTGTTCAGGTTCCAGTTACTTCGAATCTCAGAAAGTTGGCCCATCCATCTCCGTCACGTCTCCCATGAGCCCCAGCGTTCTTACCGGACAAGTCTCTGTAAGTTTACCCAGCATGTACTGCACCGCCACACGCCACAGCCAATCAGCTCTCAGTTAACACTCGTTTCCATGGTGATGTGTGTGTTTCAGACTGTGAACAGGCGTCCTCTGGTTCCCAGAATTCAGGTAACAGTAGATGTTTAGAGGAGTGAGACATCTGTCTGTTCCACCTATCTTTGTTCTCTCAGTCTGCAGTTTTAGCTGTAGGTACAGTTAAAGCCCCGCCCACCCACAGGTGACCAGGTGACCAATGACGTAGCTAGGCTACAGGCATCAGGTAAATGTGGTGGAGTAGAAAGTAGAGCCAGTGGTGGACAAAGTACACAACTCCATTACTTGAGTCAAAGTACAGATACTTCTGGTCAAATATTACTCTAATACATGCGAAAGTAATGGTAACTTTTTCTTTTTAATGCCAATGCAGTGACATGAACACACTTCCTTCATTTGATGTTACTAATAGTTCTGTGTTTGTTTAAAACATACTTCTGAAAGGACTGCAGTCAGTAACAAGGAACAAGTCAGTAACGAGGAACTAGAACCTTCATAGAACTGAAGTGGAGTCAAAGTCATACGTTTAGAAAAAGGGATTCTCAAAAAATGTACTTCAGTACTCAAGTAAATGTACTTTGTTACTATCCACTGCTGAGTAGAACCATTTTTCTGCAGCGTTCTGTCACTGTTGAATAGGGTTCTCTTTCTGTTCCACAGACCTGTGCTGCTCTGTTGGGTTCCTCATATGTTCTCTGTGGTCCGTCTGTAGGGCTCCTCTGCTGTTGTCAGGGTTTATGATTCAGTTCTGTGGGTGTCATGTTGTGTTCCATCAATCTCAGTCGCTGTTCCACAGCACGTGTTCTACAGTTCTTGTGTTATACATGATTCTGATAGTGCCGTTTAGAATTTAGCTTCTGTTATATTGTGCAAAACTATTCTTCTGTGTGGTTCCTCTGCTGTTCTTTAGGGTTCCTCTGCTATTGTTGAGGGTTCTGACACTGTTCTGCAGGGCTCTATGTGTTTCAGGGTTGTTTCAGTGTTCTTTAGGGTTCTGCCGATGTTCTACAGGTCCTGACAGTTCAGCCACTATTACACAGGGATCTACTTTGTGCTATTATGCTCTGGTACTGGGTTCTGCTTGTTGCCTGTAGGGAGTTTTTCTGTAAATCTTCAATGTTCCACAGGGTTCTCCTCCTGTTCTCCTGGGTTCCATTACAGCTCTGCCGGTTTCTGTCCTTGATGTTGTTGTCCTGATTTTTAAACCTGTTTTTTTTACAGCTGAAGTTGTGGTACGACAAAGTCGGTCATCAGCTGATCGTCACCGTTCTCGGAGCCAAAGAACTTCCTGTCCGGGACGACGGCAGACCGAGGAACCCCTATGTCAAGATCTACTTCCTGCCAGACCGAAGGTAACAAAGAGAACCAATCAGAATTTAACGGACTAGGTGATGTCAGGTGATGATTAGGTGTAAATGACATGTCAAGATATGGTTCTCAGTTGCCCTCTGGTTCCTCATCTGTGTTTTCTGATTCATGAACCTGCAGAATATCTTGTCTGGTTCCGTCTGAGCAGAAGCTCTGTGATTGGCTATTGATTGTCTC
>JBBPCS010002635.1:0-13253 GCA_037974645.1 Hollardia meadi
CACACACACACACACACACACACACACACACACACACACACACACACACACACACACACACACACACACACGAACATATAGTGCGCATATTCTACTACAATTTCTCGCAGTTCTTCACTTGCGTGCCTTTTGCCGACCCTGAAACAAAAACGGCTGTAAAACATGTCAACATAGTTGGTTTTGTATAACTACATTAGATAAGCAATTTGTTCTGTAAATTCTACACATGTTGTACTTATTCACAAAGGCTGTGATGGCAAAGGATACTAAACTTCTTTCTTGTAAGGTGGTTCTACATGCTGCATGTATTTAGAATAAAAGACAATTAATGATAAATAAAAATTATCTTTAAATCATCAAAGTGAGAGAATGTGTCCATGCATCATGGAGCTCATGCTGTGTTTCACGAGACCAAATCTTTAAGAGCTGTGTTCTACTATAAAGCAGGGAGGGGTACTGGGGGCTGCACTGGGTAATGCAAAACAAACCAGTTATCACAAAAGATTACGTATCAAATTATTGTAAATAAATACAGATGCAGCCTCGGAACACAGGGTGCACTCTAAAAATATGGGTGATGATGGATTAAACCTTGGGTGGCGTTTACTTCACTAAGTGATCGGTCCTAAAAAAGCAGTAAAAGTTGTAATATGAAACAACTTTTATCTTCATGTACATGCAGGTATGCTGTTATGATTGACTAAACTCAGCTACAGTTTGCACAAGAGTGGAAGCTCACCTTGCGCTTGTGATGTTCAGGCCTCACAGTATTCTTAAAGGAGGAATAAAAAAAAAACAACACAGCTTCACTTTATGATAGTAAACTTATTCTACTTATCCTGTCTGTATGAATGAGTAGACACTTTCTTAAATCACTGGGGTTTTTTTGTCTTTCAAAGACTAATCGCCTGAGATATTGAAAGTGGGTAAAGTTGTTTGGCAGAAGCTTTTAAGTTATGCGAGAAGTCAGCCAGGAGTCTCTTAAAATTCCCAGTGACCAAAACGTGCCAAAGAAAGAGTTCACATGCAACAGAGATCACCTGTCATCCCAGCTGAAAAATGACAAAGGGCTGATTAAACAAATGTAAACCCTTATCCAGAAAATAGATAAAATAAGATAAAGTATGAGTTTCATCTGCCCTGTATAGAACAGGAGAGCTGCAGTAGCCGTCCACTAAACATGACTAGTCCGATATTTGACTGCTAATGGTAGTATTTGGAGCAACTTGTGGCCCACATAGATGGCAAAACGCCTGAGGCAGCTGTGGATCACACAGCCTACTTTCCTACATCAGCCACATACAAAGTACTAAACCCATATGCCACTTCTTCTCCATTAATATACATATTTTTCTCCTTTACCATACAGCACGCCATGAATTTGTTTTTGATTGATCTGGCAACAGTGAATTTACATGTAAATACCTTCTTCTAAAGAAAAAACTATACTATATTGCTGTTGAAGTCAGATAAGGACACATAAAGAGTGGGTTTATATGTGTGTGTGTGTGTGTGTGTGTGTGTGTGTGTGTGTGTGTGTGTGTGTGTGTGTGTGTGTGTGTGTGTGTGTGGTGCTCAACAGTGAGTTTAGACTCATCTCATTTTTATCTTTATCATTGTTTTCTTATATGGTTCAATATCATGGTGTTATTCTAATGGTATTCCAACACACTGATGGTCTATTGTACTAAAACGAGTCTCTTTGAGGCACTTAAAACATGTTGTGTTAGTGTTTCTGTCTTATTTGTACAGCTGATTGTATTTCTGAGGTGTAACAGGTATGGTTTCTTACATTTCCGGCTGTTTCATCTGTTTTAAAAGGCAGACCAGTGTGTGGGTCAGCGATAAAAGGTGACAGTTTAAATACATGTTGTTCTATTTGGGAGCTCTTCCCTTTCGAGTCGGTTTTGTGATCATACTGACAGAAGTTTGCTTACCCTGCTCTATTAATAAAGTTGGACTGATGCACAGAGCGATGAGTATATCTGTCTATCCGCGGTGATTATAAGCAATAAATAAAAACAGGACAGTCCTACCTTAGTTTCCTGCTGGCTGGCGTTCGCTGTCGGCGATTTGGGTGTCTCATTCTGGTCCCGTTCGTCCTCTTTGCCCCCACTTTCGTCCTGAATCATGTTGGCCGGTGGGATCATCCTCTCTTTTTAGGATCTCAAAAATAAAAGGTTGTTCTGTAGAGTTCGCTTCCTCCCCAAGCTGTTTATATGGTTCCCATTCCTCTATAGTCACCGTGACCCGAGGATAAGAGGAGAAGTCATCCAGACCCACCGCCGCCGCTGCGAAGAGGAGGTCTGAGTCTCATCCGCCGACAGGAAAAGATAAGAAAAATGTCTTGAGGAGGCTGCGAAAGAAGTGCTTTCCAGATCAAAAGTTAAAAGTAAGTCCGGCTCAGCTTCAAAGTGCGCTTTCCTTCTATAGGAGGCTGTCGCGTTTATCGTGTCGTCGCGCGTAATGCTGCCAAGACATCTCCAAGTCCACGCTTTGCGCCGTGCGCCACACACTGCCAATACTCTGATGGGCGGAGAGCTGTAAATGCAGAGAGGGAAAGATGGGGAAGGAGGAGAAATATGACACAACGACTGTGTCCTGCCAAAAGAAACTCAGATGTAGGACACACTCAGAGAAAAAAAAACATCCATATGGTCAAATTGAATCGCTGCAATGAAAAACAAACAAAAAAACAGATGTTTTGCCTAACAGGGTGGTCACATCATTTCACGTGTTTCTTATTTTCCAGGGCAAATCCATTATTTTAGAATTTATAGTTTTTTTTCTAGGAATCAGGTATTTTAGGCTACTAAATAGGTTAATCTTCCCTGTGTAGACTAAGTTAATTGACATGGACAGCGAGTAGGCCTATTGTTTGAAGACTACATACCCTTACTACATTTCCAAATAGTAATAATGGTAATAATTCCACATTTTGAGAAGTACTCTTACTTGCCAAACACATCATAACTGTCCTAAAGTACAACTCCGCCTACCAGCACCTGTAAAACTCACTAATTAATTAATACGCAATATCTCGTTAGTTTAATCATAAGAAAACTAAGTAATGTAATAAGTGTAAAACAAATCACCACAATTTATCACTTTGGGCGGAGGCTAAATATATTAAATAGCCTACATGCCTTTTTCTTGAAAAATAGGTGAATTGCTGAGGCTAACGTGTTATTTTGTGACCTTTACAGGTAAAGTAGGATTTAGTTAGCGTTACCTTTAGACCGGGCCACGCCCCTGTTTCCAGTCTTTGTGCTATGCTAAGCTAACTAGCCGCTGTTGGTAGCTTCATATATAAAGTCCAGTGGTATTAATCTTCACACATAACTTTTGACAATAATTAGCACCTACTCACCGTTTCCTCCCACCTTTTTCTGTCATTCATCTTTTTTGTTTCTCTTCTCTCTCGCTTACAGTAGACTATGTAAGCTAACTGGCTGCTAGCTAGTGTACAGATATGACAAGTGGAGAAAACGCCTCCTTCAGGGTGCTGCTTCCAGTGGAGAAAACGCGATGCAGTGCCATTTAGGCTGCATATCTGTAAATGATTACATATCTAATAGTTTCTTGTGTGCTTCAATTACAGATCTGAATACTTAAAATCTGAGTCACACTATGGAACAGTTACATTAACCAGCTTCAAACTTTTTGCCCCACCACTGCAATCAAGGTGTATCTGTTGAAATGTACTTTTCTGAGAGAGAATAGTGAGAATCCTTCTCAAGAGTCGCACAAGAAAACAATGACACCATTATATATACATACACATCTATAAGCCGTTATTTAGGAAATAAACACGTGGCTTTTGGAGTGAAATATGAGGCACCTCAGCCGCCTCAGATGGGATAGGCGTGATTCCTGCCGTCGTGATACATCACAGTGCCTCCCTTCAGGCTCCCCTGTGATGAGGTGTCCTTGAAGTTATATCGCGGGACAAAGGAGGCGGATGCCAGACTGCAGCCTCCTCACTCTGACAGGAATGCAAACACCAGCACAGTCCCAAGGTGTGAGTCTACATCCACTTCAGTTTCTGCTAGAAGAGATTCCCTCCCCACAAAAAACTCAGTTACATCCTCTGAAATGAGGCCCGCATCAAAGAAGGGTTCAGACATAGCTGGTATGATGTTAGGAATAATGTTTTGGGAGGAAGCTTTTTGCCAGACTATAGTTTACCAAAAAAAAAAAAAAGTGGATGTGTTACTTTCACACTCTACAGCCACCTGAGATACAAGCACTTCACGATTTACAGCATCATTAAAAGCATCATCTGGATGACGAGAATTCAGGTGTTGAGGATGCATTCATTGTTAAAGAGCCATATCTCAGAGAAAGCACAAATGTCTGAATCACAGAGATGTGTTCTGGAGTTTAAGCTACTTTTTTTTTCTTATTTAGTTTAGCAGGTGTGAATATGGTGTCAGCCAAAAATCTATTTATTTATCTTACTTTGGAAATCTCTGATATCTATAGACAAGTGGAACATTAAAAAAAAAAAAAAAACTGTAGCAAGTTGATGATCCAAACAGGTCAACTTCCTTGCTTTTTCCGCTGCTTTTACTGTAATATCACACAATTTTCATGAGCAAATGGGGTTTGTTTAGTTCTCATGGAGATAAATCTGTTGACATACATGCTCAGCAGCAGTTGTCTAAGTACAGTTTAAGTCAGGAATGATAAGTTGACTTTTAAAAACATTTGCATCAACATTTAAACTTTTGCATTTATGAAAAAATGTTCATTCCAAGATTTAGATGAGAAGATCTATACCACTCTGTATAAGGTAATTTGTAGCTGGAGCCAGCAGTCAGTTAGCTTAGCTTAGCACAAAGACTGAAAACAGGTGGAAACAGAAATCCACCAAAATCCAGCACCTCTAGAGCTCAATAATTAATGTGCAAATATATATATAATTTAGAAAAACCAAAGTGTAAAAATGTCATTTTATTGTTTAGGAGGCATTATGTGCAGGACTTTTCATCTAACTCTCGGCAAGAAAGCAAGCAAACATATTTCCCAAATGCTTTCCAACAAGACTTTACATTTTGTTAGAAAATTAAAATAAATTACAGTTTAGAGTTTGCCCTAAAAACGGCTCAATTTGAGACCACAAATGAGCTGAAGTTAAATGCTTTCACACGATATCCCACCACCTGGAGAGTGCACAAGACAATTCCCGGAGTTAGTCAGAGATTCAGACAACCAGAGCACGAGTCAATGTTGCATTTGTGCATATATGTCCATGTGGTGTGTGTGTGTGTGTGTGTGTGTGTGTTTGTGTTTACTGTGAACCATGTCAGCAGAAAAAGCCAAACGCATGACCAGAAGCTAGAAGAGAGAGCTGAGTGTGAAAGAGGGTATGAGGGACAGAGAGAGAACATTCTAATTACCTCTCAGCTGCTGGGCCATCACACACAGTGGAAGGAGGGCGTGAAAAGACTAGAGAGGAAGACTGAGAGATGGAGGAGGATCGGACAGAGGATTGGAGAGATAGGGGTTAATTATTCCAAATGAAAGGTTTCATCGAGGCAATGTGGAGAGCCAAGAGTTGTGCCTGGCTCACAGTTGCTGGTTTCTTTCTTCCAAGTGTTATTCCTGTTTATAAGCAATGTAAGAGCTATCCAATGAGCTGTTACATGACTATTAAAGACATCAGTGTGACTTTAATGTGTTCTATTTCTTCATGTTTACCTGCTGCCAGAAGAGAGAGTCTGGAAAAAATATATTTGAATTGTTTTGCAGATGATATCAGAAAGCACATTCCATCCATGCAGACATTTGCAATTGGAGACTTGAGGTCAAACTTTCAGAAACAATTTTCTGTTTTGTTTTTCTGCTCTGCCCTCGCTCATTCCTGTGAAATCTCTTCACTTTCACATGGAATGTGATTAAACATGTAAATAGCAGCAGATCGAGGAGAAGCGGTTTTTGCAGTGATAGATTTGTTCTTTTGAAACTTGTTTTATGTTTTCATATTTATACAAAATCTAAAGTAGATTTTCCATAATGACAATAATAATAATGTACAAATGTCACAGAGCACAGATACAAAACGAAACCACAAGTTCTATTCCCTGCAACAAACCAATACTTTGTCAGGATCACACTTGTGTGACTGACATGGTTTACATGTGTGTGGCAGACTCGTTGACGAGGGTGATGTATTTTAGGATGTGCTAAAATGTGTTACTTTGCGCGAGTAGTGCTGCGAGCTACTGTGCTTAGCTGTTTGCAGGTTTCTACCGCAGAATTGTAATTGGCTGTTATCCTGTTCGAGTTCCTCGCTGCATATGTAATGATTTCACACGTAAATGTGTTGTATTAAAAACACATCACTCCAGCTAATTTCTGCCTTTGGAAGATTAGAAAGATCCCCAGCTCTGTGAACTGTTTCTGGTCGGACCTAAATGAAACTGGATTCAGTGAATTCCATTTAAAATTCAAAGCAAGACCAGCTTATTTGAATTAAATCTATCTTTGTTTAAGATAACAGTTTTTATGCACACTATGCAGGGCTAATGCCAGGGTCTAAGACTGTGACCAGACATCCTGAAAAATTTAAATTACGAGCAGTCGTCCCAAATCTCACAACCTGTTTGTCCTGAAAATTAGGCTAAACCTGAGTTTGGATTATAGCCTAATAGAGCATTAAATACTGATCTTTGTGAAACATTCTTTTGGTGTTGCCCTGTTCCAGCTCTCCAGCAGGGGCTTCAGGGTGGACCTACATGAATTATGGCTGTTGTTTTAATTGTGTACTGTAGTGCCATGAATTAATAAACAACTACATGTGACGGCGACTCAAAGCTATGAATCTGTTGAATTAAAACATTTATGGAGGTGAATTAAACCACCTATTGTTGACATGGAGGAGTCTACATGAGCTGAAAAGCAAAAAACGTTTTCACAGCAGGTACGAAGAGGAGAGGGGAGCGAAATACCTACAGATCATCAATGCACGGAAGTCCACAAGAAAGAATATGACAGTTTACTTCAGGGCCAAAAATTATTCATTTTAATGTTTTGCCTTTGAAATACAGTTTGCTGACACAATAAATGACATATTGGCCACGTGACCACATCCACCCCCAACTCCCCTGCCCCAAATTTCACCTTTTCTCATCTGGTCACACTCTGGTCTAAGAAATGCATCCAAAATATATCAGTAAATATGGTTATTTGTTCACATTTGTTCAAACGACTATAAGCTGTGCTCATGATTATACTATGTGATCATTTTTTTTACAATGCTGTGAGGCTGTACTTGGCTTACTTAGCATGCTAACCTGCTCACAATGTCAACGCTAACATGCTGATGTGGCAGGTATATATATTACCCTGTTCAGTTTGTTTAGAATAGTGACATGCTAAACAACAAATGGGAATGCAAACCAATCCAAAAATAATAATAAAATTTGGACAGATTAATATTTTGACCACCAAAGTCTCTGGGAATCATGAATGTCTTTACAAAATTTTATATATAGATATTGACCAAAGTGATGAACCAAGCAAGCAGAAAGACAATTGTTTGCCCCTCAAAACAAAGGTGACAGGGAAGTTATTATTATTAGTGTACATCTGTAACCATTTTCTTTAATCATTCATTATAATTATCCTGGCAAAATATTTCATGATATTCACCAAAATTACCCCAAATTACCCAAAATATAAAGGGCATGACCTCAGAGTCGCTACTGCCCGAACTATGAAGCTGTTTTTATCCTGTCAATAACAGAAGTGCATCTGATGATAGCATTAGTATAAGTGAGGATTTGTTGTCAAATCCTCATGGTTCCTGTGAATATGATCTTTACTTTCAAGCCATAATATGGTTTATTTGTGGTTTATTAAATCACAACGTGTGTTCTAGTAAAGATTACCTTTTCAACGCCCATTCCGTTCACTGTGAGGTTATGAAATCCCCTCTCAAGCTTTGTTACACTGACATGTGCCAAAATCCACATTTTGCCTCTTTCAGCTACTCTGGCAGACAACATGTCAGCCAGCTATTCTTGGAGTGTAGTTTCCTGCTCGCACACATGGTGTTCGCATCAGTTTCTGGTGCCAAGAGGACATGATCAGCGTTGAATCCTGTCATCAGCCTTATCACATTCAGGGCAGATGTAAAGGACTGATGGAGTTAACATGTGGTTGTAGATTTATTACAAGAGTGACTTTTTAACAGTTCCATGGAAAATGGGAAGGTGACTTTCTAGCTTATTATTATTATTATTATTATTATTATTATTATTATTATTATTATTAGTATTATTATTAATAATAATAATAATAACAATAACAATTCCTGTGCCGTGAATCTAATTTAACACTGCAGCAAGTCTGTAATTTGTATGGCTCATAGGGCATTGCATTTCTGTAGAGGTCTGTAAATTATATAATTTCAAAGCAAACAGCAAATATGTGAAGCATCATAATAAAAACATATCAAGACATATCGAGAACAAAATGAAAACAGGTGAAATGGCCTTTAATGCCTGTCATCTAAAAGTGGCCGGAAACAATTTATTCTCTTTGTCCTCGACTCAAAGCTAAACTGAAAATGTTAGCCATTACCAAAGAGCCAACCTGACATTACACACACACACACACACACACACACACACACACACACACACACACACACACACACGCACACACGTCCCAGCATGTGTTACAGTAATGGGCAAATTGATTCCCTAAGAACCAAGGCTAATTAGCTCGACTTATTATGGGCCATCCTAGAAATAGTCTCAGCAGGGTATATGACAGAGTAATGAGAGAGATGAGTGTATATATATATGTGTATACAGTATATATATATATATATATATAGAGAGAGAGAGAGAGAGAGAGAGAGAGAGAGAGAGATCTGTATTGCATGATATATACTCCTCTGTCTCCCCATTTTTAACATAAGTTAAATTACTTATGATTCAGACTTTTTTATTTCAGCAGCAAGTCCTCTAATTCTTGCATAAGTTTTGTAACCACAGCTTTACAGAAGTGTAAACACTTTTCACTTTATATATTTAAAAGGAATATTTGATATTTTTGAAAATACACTTACTTACCAAGAGTTAGATGAGATTAATACTTACCTAACCTGTGAGAGTGGTATTGACCTTCTCATCAAACCCTTTTAGAAGGAATGTGTATTTCCAAACTAGTTGAACTATTCCTTTAGTCACCATCACTGAAATGTGTTTGTCTGTGGTGTGTGTGCATGTGCTTGCAAGTATACATATACTGTATGTTTTTGTGAACGCGGCGGGTTGATATCAATGTTCAGCAGCACTCAGGATGTTATAAAACTGAGATGTTGAAGTCTCACACTGAAGTGAGAGTGCTGCTGCTCAGATCGTAGTATCACACTTTAATTGACCTAGTGACGCACTGCTGACCACCTCTGAACATCCACCTGGTCTCCAGCTGGTCATTTTGAAGTCTTGGTATGTGCCAGTTAGAGTAAATGAGACAGCAGAGGCCAAAAACAGCACAGAACAACAGCTGATCCTCTGTCTAGATGAGAGCATCACACTAAGAGCGAGGCAGGATAACCTACTGTCAGTGTTAGTGATGTTTTTGTTTTGTTTTTAAGTTTTATTTTTGAATATGCTGCATACTTTAAATGTGTTGCTTTCTTGAATGATGACAATTGTTTATGATCACAACATATTTTGCAAAACAAATTCCTTAAGTTTCTTAGGTGTATTTCCCGTAAATCAAGTTTACTGAGTTATCTGGATAACTTCTGCCCTTAGTTTTAACAAGCAACAGCCCATCAATAAATCAGTCAATTAATCAAATAATCCATGCCTGATGATAAATGACCAGAGCAGAAAATTACAGTATCTTTATATTTAAACTATTGATGCCAGTCTTTGTGCAAATAACATCCAAATCCTATAAAATGACTAAAACTACTACATACTGTGGATCAATTCATTCTTGGTTTTGATTTTGTTTTTTAATGTGATTTGTTGACAATATAAAGAACATCATCAGCCTCCACAGAAGTCAGTACACTCTTTACTGTGGTTAACATGCTAATATCACAGTCTACAACTGCACTCACACATTACTGATGTCCTGCAAAGCCTTCACTTTAAACAGAACAGCAGGACATTTTTAATGTCAGCCATCATCTGATTGTTGTATTTTAACAAACATATAGATATATTGGTGTGCACTTCCATCAACCATGCAATAAATGTGGAATCACCAGTCTTTGATTCGCACAGTTGGCCCGAAGTGAGATGTTTTATTTATACCACGGGTTGGTTCAGCCAAGCAATCTGATTTATTAAAGACAGGTTCCAACCATGCTGTTAATCCCCATAAAACATGGCTAGCTAGCTTGTAATGGTGGCAGTGCCAATTCCCGTGGTAACAAGGGAGCAAGTTAGCACTCTCAGTTTCTCTTCTGTCTTTAATTCATATGTATTTTCACTAATCTGAAGATATTCATTATACACTTGAGGACATTCCTTGCTGTATTTATGAGGACTTCAGTGCTTCCCAGTTAGTGCAATAGCAATGCAATACCTTTAACCACAGTGCAAATGTGCAAATGATGATGACATACTCTATATGCTGCTTTCCATAATCGGATTTTGCCTTTAATTATCTGTTTTAATCACCAATCGTTTCTTGTTGTGGCCATTCAAGCTGCATATTTTAATGTTACAATGTGAGATGCTGTGGTATGATGTACCTGTTAAAAAAAAAAAAACTACAACCAGGCAAAGCGGGCATTTTCCCTGAGGTCCCAGATTCTCAGCGGCCTAATTTTTTCCTCCCACCCACCAGCAGTTTAATATGGCCCTGCAGACGTTAATGATTCCTCATGGCTCATAGTTTGTCGGTCATATTTTAGATTTTAGAATTTAGTAACACAGGTCCTGTCATTGTTCAATATTCAGTCTAATTCATTCACGCAATTTCAAGGAAATAATTTCTTAGAATATGACAAGATTCAAGTTAATCAGATTATTTTAACCAAAATTTTAAGGTGTCCTAATCACATATCACCTTTGGAAGTGAAATCTAAACAGTATTTTTGAAATCCACTGTGTAATTCAACGACTATAAATGCATCGTGCACAAATGTATAAGCACAACCTGGACAGACGCAGTGGCTTCTGTGTATTTTCTCTTTTTTGACAGAAGCTGCATCATTTATGAATGGTTGCCACACAGGCCATGATACTGGGGTACCATCTGGAACTCACAAATGGGCTCTTATCAATTTCTTATCAAAAACGTGACTTTGATCTGAGGGAAAAGAGAGTGAGGAGGAAAGAACAAAGGGCATATTTTCTGTGTCTTCCTCTCTGGTCGAAAACTGAGAACATGTCTCTTGCTGTGATTTCTTTTTAAGAGGCTATTCAGAACCTTATTTTTACCCCTTTGAGATAATTTCTTACTAAGGTAGCTGATGAATGTCACTTGTCGCCCATGAGAAGCTGGCAGCCTAAAACAAGGCAATGATGATAACTTGCTCCAATTAACAGTGTAAAATGATGGATATGAACACACCACAGATCTCTCGGTGTTGTGCCGTCTTCATACAGATCCCATTAGCCTCGTTTGTAATCCCTCCTCATTATCGCTTCTTCTATCCCACGTGAACTTTTTGTTTGAGGCCACAGTTAAAGGAATATTTGGACATTTTTGGAAATATGCTTAACTTGCATTCTTGCTGAGAGCCAGATGAGATGAGACATTTTTAAACCATTAAATATAAAGCCACAGACAGGGGCGTATTATCTTAGATTAGCAAAAAAAGGCTGGGAATGGGCGGGAAACAGCCGGTCATTGCTCCTGGCCAAGAAGTCTCACACATAAGCCACCGTAAAACTACAATATTTAATTTTTACAGTTCTGATTCTAAACAAGATAAAGCATATTAATTAGTGAGTTTCAAAGGTGCTGGTAGGCGGATTGTGTTAGGCAGGCTAGCTGTTTCTGCCTCGTCTCTATGCTAGACTAAGCTAACCGGCTGCTGGGTGCAGCTTCCTGTTTTTCCCTAAGTGAGAGACGTGAAAGCGGTATCGATCTCCTCATCTAAATATAATAATGTATTTCCTTACAGCACAGTGTGGCTCAAGGGGAATTTAGTACAAAATCAAAGGCAGATACATTTCATGTCTAACAGACATGAGATGTTTCAATCTGCTTAACAGAGAACATGTTGAGCTTAACACTTAAAAAGCAGCGACAGGTTCACCACAGTGTTACAGTGAGAGACGCTGAAGTGCTATCAACAGTTCCACTTATGGACGCAATTTACTTTGCATCACAAAGCAATCATGGAGGGCAAACCCACTAATAGGCTGAGACAGAAACACTACAAAGGCCCAAAAATAGAAGCAACAGGGTGAATTCAAAGGAGCTGCAGCCGCTCTTGTGGAGCTGCTCCCGTTGTGAGTCATAAGTGTTAGTTTTGTGTCTTGATGACGCGGGCGGATGCGTGGGTGACGCGGGGGGAGGGTGGGGTGGGATGCAGCAGATGCATCACTTGTGTTCCCCCAGACCCTTGTCATCCACTCAGTCTCGGCTTCATTCAGCTGGTTGTTGCTACGATACAACACGGGAAATGACACTCGAGCTGAACACGCTGACAAGCTGTTACGTTCTTACACAGTCCGGGGAAATATTTTCTGTTTATGAGGCAATTAAAATGCCCACATCGAGGTGGTGTGAAGTTAAACCTTAACATATTGCAGCGGTTGATCACATTAACTATGTTTGACATGTTTATTACAGTGGCTTTTTTCCCTCTAAAATGAAGAGGATGATGAGATTTTGATAATGTTTGGGTGATCGAGGCGCTCTTCGCTCTCAGGTTTACTTTCACTCATGCGGATAATGAGGAAGTTTAAGGTAGTATGAGGTAGTTTGAGGCCTGTTCTGATCATCATAAAGCTTAGTGAACTCTCCCTCTCTGGTATTTCCTCTGGTGTTTCCAAAGTCGAGGGCCATTCAATCTAGAAAACTATTCAAAAAAGAGGAAAGTATTTTCTAAACTCACTTGTCTTAAATGCTTGTACCCTGGTAGCAAAATTTGTTAATTCAACATTAAATTATAGTCAGACAGGTAAAAATTAAAAACAAAAACAGGAAAAATCTGCTTTGAATCAGACAACAGAAATCTTCCCACCAAACTACAACCATTTTAGGCCTGTGTGGGAATATTTATCACATCACATCAACATCAACCAACTCTTGCTTATAAA
>JBBPCS010002636.1:0-13252 GCA_037974645.1 Hollardia meadi
CACACACACACACACACACACACACACACACACACACACACACACACACACACACACACACACACACACACAATAAGAATAATTGACCTTTGGTGAAATCCAGCTTCTTTCAGTGACTTTCTCTGTATAATATTATTACCTTTTGAAATATTTAGACATTCAGACAAATCGGCGGGGAAAAAAACAATGATAAGCTTCTTTTCGAATGCAGCCTGAGACAGAAATATCATGGCCTCTCAACACTTTGTAACTGCAGTGTGTATGTACTGCTACAGTCACAGCAGATGAAGAAACCACAAGTGCTCACACCAACTAACACCATGCACTCATGCAGACGTACACAGTGTATGCAAACACACACACACACACACACACACACACACCCATACCCATACACACACACATAGACCCCTGACCACATACATGTTTCCTCTTCTCTCTTCTCATATTTTGGAGTTCATTACCGAGAAAGCTCATCCTTGCTTCCTCCTTTTCAAACCAGATGTGAGTAGTAGCTCTCTTCCTGTGTTCTGTTTTAGTCCTCTCTGTGGGCCGCTTTTGTTTATAGTAATGTGGTCAGGGGAGTTGATTGGGTTCCTTAGAGCAGTGAATGTGTGTGTGCATGTGTCCTCACACTAAACCTTGCATTTTTTCATTTTTTAAGCAACTGCAGACTTAAAAGCGGCAGACACACAGCTATATAATGTCTAGCAGGACTCCCCTGCTAAGTATGTGGACTATTTACCACCATCATGCTGTATACACTGCAGCTCATTTACAGGGTCGCTAATGTTGGCATTCTATAAAGCTGTTCAACAATCCTGCTACTTGCAAGTGTAAAATGATATTGCAAACTTCTCCATTTTTGGAGAAGTCAAACCAAATGTAGAATATTCAGTGTCGTCGACCACCATTTCGTCAACAAAAGACATACACAACTAACATTATTCAAACTAAACTTTGATTTCACATGTGAGCACATAATGTACAGTATGATTACCTTTAAATGACACTGACTCGATGTTATGCATCATTATTGCCAAAATCACACTGTGAAGAACTTCACATACATATAGTTTACAATATACCGTCGTGCAATTTAAAATGAAACAGGGTGGAACTTGTGCACATTATGAGATTGTGGAATTTCAAGTTTAATTTTGTCCTATCATCTACCTCTCATCTTTAATATATTATTCTCATGTATGTGAAACTGACAAATTAAACGTAGTTATTTGAATGACTGAATAAAGTCAGTTCTCAACTTTTGCAGCACACTGTCGACTGTCTTCTAAAAGTATATAATCAGGGTAAATTGGGTGTCAATTTGTTAAATGAGATCTCATGTGCTTTAATTTAGTCTGAAGCCTCAGTATGTAACCCCAGCTGTCAGGTGCTGGAAAGCAGTAAAGTGTGCCGAAAATAGTGACTGTATAGCACCTTGGACGTGATGAATTAAAAAACATGGACGCACTAACTTTATTGGAATGTTCATATTAGTTCGTTGGCACCACACTCTGGAGATAAGACCTTATTGACGAATCCCACAAAGGTTCTTTAATTTGGATCCAGATCAAATCTGTGCATGAGATAATTTCACGAACGGAAAACAATGACTGCTGAGATTAACCCTTTAAAGACGAGAAGCAAAATTATTGGAGAAATAGTGCCACTGTGAGCTTTTCAAGTGTTTCGTGCAGAAATCCAGCTCCTGGCATAACTGTGAGTGTTAAAAACGCTACAACTGCAAGAACAAACATTTGAATGCTAACTGCATCCAACAACTGTCTAATCTATCACTTTTTTATATGCGTCCTTCTCATACACCATAAATATTATTATTAATATTTCATTTAATTATTTTACTGCTTTTCATGTCTTTTTTTAATTTGTCTTTTTCCACAGAATTACTACTTTTATTGCAACAGAAACTGAGCATCCTTAAAACCAGTGAAGAACTTGTGTTTGTAGAGGAGACACTGAAATAGATTTAAAGGTTTCTTTCTGTTAGTGATGAACAAGCTTCCATTTTTGCAGATGGCTTAGTGGAAATTCCATTATACTGTTTCTTATTTTCTGCAGCTGATCTAAATGTCTTTTTATCTGGCTGTTGGATTTAAACCAATATTTTTTGTTACAGCTCTGTTCATATGTTGATCGATCTCACTGTCAATTCAGCATGAGAAGCCCAAAATGATCTAGAGTCACCATGAGGCAAATATCAGTAATTTCCTCTTTGTTTTCTTTGAAATGCCAAGCATGTATGAACTCTTTTCACAAACTGAGCTTCGTTGTGACCCAGATTTATTATGCTCTCAGTCATTCACAATCAGGGAGACTACACTGTCCATTACAATGTGGATCTAATCTACCAGACGAAAGTGTGCCACTGAGCCACGTACTGTAAGGTACAAGCTTAATTTATTTATCAATTTACAACACAGGGTTGTGTGGCAAAATGCTAGTTGTAGTCTCTTTATGCTACCCAAAACAAGAATTGCTATAAATGGATAAATAAATCATAAATCATAAAAATAAAACTATTTTTTATGATGGAATGTGGGGGATGAATTGAGAAGCCTCAGCTTGCGGTGAGTAAGTGATAATAGATAATGATGATGATAATAAATTGGATTAATATCATCAATAATTAACAATAATGAATAAATTCACATTAGGAGGAGCTGCAGTGGAACAGGAGAACAGTTTTAGGTGAACATCCCAGAGAACCGGTCATGGATGGACATCACACATCTCCACCGTCCACTCGAACGGGGCCCTGAACACCCCATGCCAAAAAGGTTTCCTGTCAGGATGCTTTCAATCTCTCCTGTGTAAAGGTTAACAAGAACTTGGCACAAGAATTTTCCCAGTTTCTTTAAGAAATACAGTCGTTTCAGAGCTTTCTTTACCATTTTATGATCATTTATTGTTATTATTATTATTATTATAAATTATGATAATGTTATTATAATGATAATAAGTAAGTGAGCTGACACTAGTGAAATCCAAAATGAACTGAACTTATAGAGAACATTTTGCTTTCCACTGTACGGCACATACAGTTTGTGTTATGTGCACATTTCTCTACATAAACGATCATGTTTTTCAGGGTCCAAAATAACGTTTTGATCTCTCTAATGCTTTACACAAATTCAGTCAATCTATATGTCAGTGAGTCAAGGCCCAGTGATTCTATAGGAGCTGTTGGTGCACCGGGCAGGGATTGGCCTGCCAGCTAGCTGATAGACAGATATGATTGGTTCAGGTGTACGAACCATCATAAAGGCTCCATTGTCCAGCAGAATAGCTGAAGCTTATTGGAATTTGATATGTGTCCTTGGAGCGCGAGTGGAGAAAGACAGAGCTCTTCTAACATCTGCAGTTTGTATGATTTGCATTTTGTTCAGCTTGCCTTCAATATCACACAGAAAAACAGGGATTTTTATGTTTTTTGCTTCTAATTCGCTCATTTTTTAGAAGTTGCATTAACCTCAAAGAGTAACTGAATGATGTCTTCCTCAAGTGATCTCTGGTTAATAATATTGTGAAAAGTATTGTTTTTCTTGTGTATAATTCTCAACGGGGAAGGTCTTTCCGTTTCTTAACAAAAAATATTACTAGACAGTCATATTATTTCATCAAATCAATGACATTTAAAAAGCTGAGATCATCGAGCAGAATGCAGTCCCATCATCAGTCTCTGTATCTGCATCTCTCTGATCCAATCCCCCCCCCCCCTCACTAGATCTCATTGTCTTCTGCACCTGCTGCTGGAATCCCAAACATGTTGATGATGCCTGGTAATGTCTCTATGATGACAGGGGTTCAGCTATTGTGTTACCAAACTAATAACTTTCTTCATTCAGCAAAGGCAAATTAGGCTACACCTGCAGCGGTCAGATCAACAGAACAGGTGCCAAACTGATTTTCAGGATTCACATAAAAGTTTTCATCCGAGTGTGCAGACTATAATGCAGTTATCAAAGTTCTTCTGGTCTAGGCGACCTGTGTTTGGACATTTGCTGTATGTTTTAGTCATGAAAAAAGTGTAATGACACATACCGGCTGCGGTGATATGAGGTGTAATATCACTGCTTCTCAGTATTTTCCATTCAAGCTGCGCACGTTTACAGACCATTTTACCTACCCGAGCTGCGGCGGTGTAGTCCCAAGAGTGGAAGGGAAATTCAACTCGGCCAAGGTGTGCTGCTTTTCGTTGTTTTCTTGTTGTTGTCTTTTTTCGGGGGGGGGGGGGGGGGGTGGTGTCACGAAACCGGTTGTTTCATCATAAATCCCAGAGGCTCGGGCTGTCTCCGTTTATCCGAGAGAGCGAGAGAGAGAGGACGTTTAAAGGAACCGAGGAGCGCACGGGAGCTGTGGCCCCGACGCGCTGTCTGAGATATAAAGAGAGAGAGAGAGAGAGAGAGAGAGAGAGAGAGAGAGAGAGAGAGAGAGAGAGAGAGGTGGGCGGTGTGAACGCAGATGGAAACAAGTTGACAGAGGTGAGGAAGCCAAAGAATATCAGCCTACAGCATTCAGAGAGTCCTGGACTGACTTATTATACGTTAATAATTGGTCAGCTGGAATTAAAGTTTTACCTGTCAGTAAGCTATTCTCACTGGTGTGCCTCAGAGCATCGTCCAGTGGGCCTCGGAGGCAGTTCTGCAGCCAAATGGTTTGATTATTATAGTACTTTGTAGCCTAATTTACAGGCTTTTGCATAAAAAAATTCACATAAATAAAAATGTCACATTAAAATGCATCATTTCAATGACCAGTTACATATTAAAATCACCAGACAAGCGTGTTACTAGCCGCCCATGTTAGCTAACATTCCCTCAGAACAAGCGAGCTTTTTGGTCATGTTATGATTTTTCTCTTTGATTTGGGCAGGTGGTCCTCAGAACTTTGTTGACTATCAAAAAAAGGGCCTTAGGTTACAAAAGGTTGAGAACCCCTGCTCTAGTTTGTTCAGGTGGTTGTTGTTGTTGTTGTTTTTTCTGACCTCATTGCTTACTGAGGTGCATGATATCAACAGGTGAATCTTCTTTATATATATATATATATATAAGGCTGGAGCAGCCTTATATATATATAAATAATATATATATATATATATATATATATATAAGGCTGGAGCAGCCTTTCAGAGGATTTGTGGGGAGCTGAAAATATCGATATTTTGCGATATAGCATGAACGAAAATCCCATTTAGTTTGGCTTTTATATAGCACTATAATTTTATGGTCTCAGTATTTATACATATAGGCATATATTTTATTTGTCTCAACATTTACTGTTGGTTTTATTCTATTTTTTTATTATTTGATTATTTATATTTCTTGTGTTATCTTTAATTATCTATCTTTTATTATTTTATTTACCCATCTTTTATCCTCTTGCTTTCTTATTCAATTCTTTTAGTTTTTAAATGATTTGTCTCTAAAACCTTTGCAATTTACTTGTTTTGGCTATTGCTTGTAAAGCACTTTGAATTACATTTTAATTGTTTGAAAGGTGCTCTATAGTCTATAAGTTTGTATGATTGGTTGATTGATTGATTGCTTGATTGATTGATTAGTCAGATGTAATTAACTCAAATATAGATTCCATTTAAGTAGGGCTACTTGACTAAATTGCTGAGTCTGTCTCTGCAGTGTTTTAATAACCCATGAATAAAAAACAGCACACTGAGCATTCCTCCAGTATCAGAGGGGGGAGACATATAAATAACCATCTCTAAAATTATACAAGTTTTTGTTTCTGTTTGGTCCTCATGGGATGAAGAAAATGCAGCCTGCGGGATAATTAGCATAACGGTAAAATCAAAAATAAGGAAAAATGCGAAACACAAATGTAAAGTAGGCTAACTTAAAGGAAGTAACCTTAAATGACAAAATAATTCTGTCAAAACAAAAGAAAAAAGCGTGCTCTTCTAAATGTTTTTATATAAATAATAAATATCATCATCGATTGAAAATTTGTGGTTTTATGTGTATTAGCATAGGGTTTATTTATAGCGTGTCGAAAGTGCGAGTGATTCGGGTGCTCCCTCACGTCCCAGTTGTGAAAGCGGAACTAAAGTGATGTCCATGTGGTTCCAGTCCGGACTTTATTAGCCACCGAACTGTTTACCTTCCGCTGCAGACAAAAGAGCGGAGGAATGCCAGACTTTCTCTCAAAATGTACTCTCACGGTTCAGAGAGTTTAATTAAACAAGCAAGGTAAGAAAACCATAAGAGGAGAAGTTTCTCCGCCATCTTCAGCTCTTTTACACACAGCTCGCCATCATTTCCTTTGCTAAGCTATTTAGGCTAACGCTAGCTAGCCTGTCGAAGCATTGTTATGTTACTTAAACTTTTTATGTTTACGTTCATTTAGCATTACTTTTACAGCTCCCTGGGGACTGTAGTTAACAGTTATTTTTTATTGCCACGTGTGTTGTGTTTTGGGTAATGTAACGTTATTTACTCTGGAACTTAAATTGTCAAAGAGTGTTCAGTGTAAAACGGTATACAAAAAAGAGGAACAAGCGAAAATGGCTTTCGTGGTACTATAACAGGAAACATTGGATTGGATTGATCAACTAGCAAAAAATAGAGTTGATTAGTATTGTGTCAATCGATCATTTGGCACAATGTGTAAGCAATTAATCTCGCTTAAAGGCTAAACAGCTGCACTGTTTGTGTTAATTCTAGGGAGATCCAGGAGTCTGAGCTGCAGAAGTTTTACAGCAGATTAATCAAGCTGCTCCAGGGGAAGGAGCTCGGTCATGAGACTGTCGACTCCCTGCAGAGGCTTCACCTCATCCTCTCTGCCACCAAGTACACCAGGACGTAAGGGATCCAACCCACACACCCCTTACGTCCATTCACATTCAGATTAGTCTGCACATTTCAGACTTGTTGATTCATTCACAACTTCCTGTCTTCACTCCTTTCAACTTGCTCCATCATTATCCTACTCCTTCATCCTCCCTTTCTGTCTCTTTTCTCTAAACTGGGGCTACAACTAACGACTATTTTCATTATTGATCAGTCTGATAATTATTTTTACAATTAATCTTTTAGTTTATAAAATGGCAAAATACATCTGAAAAAAGCTCGTCACAATTTCCCAGATGACTCAGATTGAAAAAAAAAGCAGGATCATCCTTATATTTAAGGGACTTGAACCAGCAAGTGTTTGAAATCTTTGCTTGAAAAATGACTTAAATGATTGATTATCAAAAATAGTTGGCAACTGATTTTCTTTCAACTCATCGATTAATCGACTAATTGTTGCAGCTCTACTCTAAAACCCCATTTACTGTCTGTGGTGATCTCCCCTGTTGAGCTAGCCCCGTCCCTGTCATCAGTCTAATTCTATTTCTGTCCCAAACTTTTTAATGTTAAGTATGATTTCTTTTATTCATTCATTGTCACACTCTTATGTCTCTTCTGTTGTCATTGACCTAAGGTTGCCTCCAGAACTTCAGAAGAAGGTTCTGTCGCTCCTCTCATCACCTGTGGAGCAGCTTCAGGTGCTGAGCTCAGCTGTGCTCAGAGAGACACCGCCCCTCTCTGGTCAGGAAGTGAACTACAACCAGGAGAACATCAGTCCATTGAACGACCATGCTGCTGCTCTGCTGCTCTCACAGGTGGGCAGTAACGCTTATGTTGTGTTCGCCTTAATTCCTTTTTATTTTGAGACTTATATAGGATTCTAATAGGCTGTTTGTTGAATTTATGAAAATCATTCCACAGGGAAAGAGTTCTATAATAATACAACAGTTAAAAAAATACCATAGATTGTTTTGGTATTGAATTTTAGAAGAAAATTCTTTGGTTGCAGTGAAAATACAGAGACGTGTACACTATTCATGGACTTAGCACACAGTAACATATGAACACATAAAGGAGCTTGTTTTGTTTTCAGTTCTGCACTCATGACCTAAAAACCGTCTCTTGCAAACTGCAAACCCCAACAGGCTGGATCCAGCGCTGATCTGTCATCTCTCTGCACTCAGCTGCTTCGCAGTCTTGAAAGCCGACAATCAGAGGGGCCAGCTCACTCGCTCACACACACCCTGCCCCTCCTCAACAATATCCTCACACACAGCCCTGAGTGCCTCACTGAAGGTAATCAGTCGCAGGGCAAAGATTCCAGTTAATTTCAAGCAAAGCTAAAATTGAAAGTTAAAATACCGTAGATGGCTTATCAGTGATCAAACAGTTCTGCATGCATGTAAATCAGCATCCTTTATTTTATTAAGTTGTGTTCATGCGAAGGGGAAGTTTTCACACAGTTCTTTCTACAGATCATGTGACTCTCCTGAGTAAAAAGCTTGTTGATTGGCTGCGTTACGCTAGCATCACTCAGGGAGGCGGTGCTTCCTCGGGAGGATTCTTCACAGGGCCCAGATCACGTCAGGTGAGCATCTACCTTCATATTCAGCCGATAAAGCATACTTTAATGTTTTAACACTAATATAAGTTATAGACATTAGTTTCTTTTCATTTTTTTTATGTCAAGCTTTACTTCTTTATTGTATATCTTTGTATGTGTGTGTGTGTGTGTGTGTGTGTGTGTGTTTTCTATCAGCCGGCGCCCATAGCAGAGCTGGATGGGACGGTGTCAGGGGATTTCTTCACTGTGCTGTGTGTGGGCCAGGGCTTCACTGACGATCAGTGGATGAATGTCTATTCCTTTTCCATGCTTCGCCACTGGCTTCTCGCCTACCACTCGATTTCCAACGGCAACAGCACAGCTGACACTGGTATGACCTTACCACTGATACAAACCACAATCTCTTGCCTTCAAATGCTAAAGAGGCTCATGACTTCATGTCATAGCTGCGAATCACACAGAAGGACCATCAGCCTCAAAGTACCCGCATTGAAGGCTGAAATTAATTCACATGAGCCGTTGCAGATGACCTACCCTGTCTTTTCATCATCTCCAGCAAACAGGCTACAGCTCAGCCTCTCCCTCTCCCACTCCTTTTCTAATGGTAAGACATGTGAGCTTGTGGATTTTCTCTGCATGCCTCGACGACGCCGTAAATGAGCTCAACTCTTTAACATCTTCTGTTCTAACTTTGGGGCGCCACAGGTCAGCTCACAGCACGCGATCTTGATTCACAGTCACACTTGATCTAACAAAACCATCTCACCAGAAACCCTGACCTGTGACTTCTTAATTACACGGGTGTGTGTGTACGCCTTGCAATCTTTCTCTAACTTTCTCATGAGTTTGTAAACATGAATGAATCACAGTGATGACTAATGCGCAGCTCTGATAGCAGCCACATGCAGAATGAGATATTCTAAACATGGCACATCTGCCATAGAGCTACTGCACATGTTGCTTGTCATGTGTTTGTATAATATGAGAAGCAGCCTTTTATGATTCTGATTGTTTCCTCTTGATATTTTTTTAATGTTTGTGGTCTTCAGGCCTAATATGATCAAAGTACATTGTATCCATATCAACATATAGTTTATATTAATTATCTTCACAGTTGTGAAATGGCTCATTGTGATCACTGATATGGTTCTTGTTCTCCTTGTTCCCTCTGCTGGACTGGACTGAACAGCTTGGGCCTTTTTCTGTGCTAAATTATAATCTCAACTGTTTTTCACCTATCTCACGGGATGTGAACTGTCTCTAAAACATTTTAATAGTCTCTCATCTAAACCTCAATAGCAATCCTATCATAAAGGCGGATGAAGCTTTATGAGGCTTTGGGGCTTTTATTTCTGTTGGTGCTAAAATTAGATTTGAAGCTTTGTGGCTTTGAACGCAGCAGCACAGGGACACCTAGTGGTATGTAAAACTTAGAGCAGCTCTTTGAGACTAGGGCCGAAGTGCTACAACACTCTACTTTTAATAGTTTTAGTCTCAGATGTGAAAAGTCCCAGAAGTCTGCAATGTATTATTAAATCTGTAGTTTTTGTTCAGAATTCTGCATTAAATGTAAATTATATCATGTTTAACAGTAAAATAAATAATAAATACATTGTCCAAAAAACCTACATATAAATTATTTTTGCTGACATGAAATATTTATGTACCTTATTGGCGTAGATTAGGCTCAATGTCCATTGTGGACATATTTACATTTCACCTGAGTCACAATGTGATGTGAAAACCATTAAATTAGCTGATTACTTGTTTACATTATTACTTGGTATCACGTGAAAATGTTCTCATACTTAGTATTATGTCTTTCGTCTCCATATTTTAGTTTAGCTGCAAAACTTTCAAAGCTGTCTAACTAAATCAAAACTGAAACTCGACTGAAACGTTTGAACTTTCAGACGTAGCAACAGTGCGCTTCACAGGAGTGAAACAAGCTGTTTATAAGTGAACAATCATCCGCCCATCTCTAGTTCAAAGGTGCCCAGTGGAGTTTTCTTGTACGACAACAAAGTTTCAGGTCATATTACAAAACTTGACAGTGTATCACATAGTTGCAGGTAATTTTTGTTGCTTTTGTGGCTAAAATGAAAAATTCTTCTTGAATGAAAACAGTAGTTGGCCGTTTTTGTTTTGATCTCCATAAAGAAAAACCTTTCCAATCATTATAACTCCTGTTCTCTGTCCAGATTTGGCCACAAGCATTCATAATAACTCATCATTTCTTCTTTTAGAAGCCTTTGACCTCTCATTCCTGATCCCTGGTGTTGCAGATGACCGGTCGGAGGTGGACGGGTCGGTGGTTTCTGTGGTTTCAGCGACTTCCTCCTCCAGCCGACTGCTGCCTCCAAAGGAGCGTTTGAGAGAGAAGGCTTTCCAGTACTGCCAACGCCTCATTGAGCAGTGCGATCGCAGTGAGTGTGTTACACGAGTTTGTGAGTGAGAGAAATATAAGTCACGTAGGTGTAAATGAAGATTTCGACTTTGGGTGCACATGAGGTTGTCTTTTATATCTATATATTATATTTTACTCTGTATTAGCGTCGACAGTGTGTAATTTGTTTGTTCTTTGTCTCAGAGGCACACAAAAAGACGGATACAGACCTGCAGAAAGCGGTGAGCACATACTGGTTCAGTTTCTGATACAAACAAGCCTCAACAGCAGAATCATACACACATATACATACTATATATAGTGTAGAGGGCAAGGGGCGTTACTCAATTTCAAGCACCTTCTACTGAAACAGGCTGACCTTCAATAACGTTAAGCATAAAATCCACCTTAAATAATTTTAAAGTCTTTTCTGTTACAATGCTATTATTATTTCTCTGCACATCTACATATATAACAGCTCAATACAAATTCAGTTGGTACAGAAAAACAAAGCACAAACTCACATATTTCTTCTCACTAGTAAACCAGGTTTTGTACTGGTGCCCCTCTCGTGATTGTCCTGTTTCTCCTCTCAGTGTCTGGTGGAGGCGGTGTGTATACTGGACTGTGTGTGTGGCGAGGACGCCTCGCTGGTCTACCGAACGTTCCCGTGCATCAAGGCGCTCTTTGGTCGGCTCAGCGCAGATCTGTCATTTGCCAGAGTCCTGCTGCCCATAGCACAGTTCTACCTCAACCACGGTGTATAGACGTGCTCAACTTTACATGTTTCTCTCTCTCCCTGCACATAAGAATAAATATAGATTTATGCATGTAAGATTTGGCCCAGTGGTTGAAAAATTCTACAAGTTCAGTTCAGTTCCTTGATTCACTAAATTCACTGAAAGCTTTTGAAGTCTAAAACCGCTAAGTGTGTACTTGAACCTGTCTAGGCGAGATGGCTGCAGTGGATTGTGAGATTGTGTGGAATCTGGTGTTTGGCCGATTCCCTGCCGAGCTGTTCAACGACCACTTCCTGGCACATGAACTGCTACGCTTCCTTCGACTGAACCTGGAGAGTCTGCAGCTCCGAGTTCCACAGTACACCCACTTCTTCCCAAACCTGCTGAAGGTGAAAACCAGAGAAAACACATCCACACAGAGAGCATTTTGGCTGTTGTAGCTTCTACACATGTCCACTGTCGGCTAGTGAGAAGTTCATGTTATATAAAGTGAGGTTTCTCTCTCTGTCTGTCTCTGTAGTTGTTGGCGTGGGACAGCACAGCATTGGTGGATGACTTTGTGGATCTGCTGCCCTCTCTGGTTACAGCTGGAACTGCAGTGGAGCTTCTCCACACTCTGCTGGACCTGCCCTGTCTCTCTGCCACACTCGTCTTGCAACTCAGGTGCACACACACACAACTGTCTAAATAAAACGTCCAAACTGCCTACCAGACTGATTTGACTATGTTCACATTTTACCACCATCTCACTGCATTTGGGTGTGTGTTGCAGATCAACTTGTTTGCCCATCTCTGAGCCTGGCCGGCGTGGCCTCCTGTCACTTGATGCATTTCGAAGCCCCTCTTTCAGAGGACTTTTCCTCTTCCTGCTTCGCTGTGAAGCAGGCTCAGGTAATCACAGTGACAAACCCCCCATAAATTAAACTTTTGTACAGATTAATCAAACAAAATATATTGTGATAACTAATGATCTTTCAAGGTTCTAGTAGACAGATGTTTTTAAATTTGGACATAGCCAAGCTAGCTGTTTCGCCCTGTTTATGCTAAGCTAAGCTAAATATGAAGCTGGTTGTAGGTTACATGCATATTTACCATACAGACATGAAATCAATCTTCATATCTATCAGCAAGAAAGTGTATAACCATATTTCCTAAAATGTCAAACTTTTCCTTTAAAGGAAGGTGGTTTAAAATGTGTTGAAATATTTTTAGGGTTTTTTTATGAAGCTATGACAACCTAGTCTTATTTCAGTTCCTTCTTACTGTGGCTAAAGGCCTTGACACACGGGGGACGTTACAAATTAACAACACAAAAAAAACTATGAATTAATTATTTGCGAAGGTATGCTACAATATGCAAATTTGTGACATAGATATATTATCACATTAGAATAAAAAACTAAATCAACACATACTTAACATCGACCAAGCAGAACAGGGACTGGAGGAAAAAACAACACCAGCAGCTCACAGAGCTCTGAGGGAGCAATCAATCAGTAAGATAGGCATAGCCGGAGGTGTTATGTTTTTCAGGGTGTCCGTCCATCTGTCCACATGTCTGTCGGTGCCATTTAAATTTGGCACATACACTACCAGTCAAAAGTTTGGACACACCTTCTCATTCAATGGTTCTTCTTTATTTTTTATTATTTTCTACGTTGTAGATTAATATTGAAGACATCAAAACTATGAAAGAACACATATGGAATTATGTAGTAAACAAAAAAGTGTTAAA
>JBBPCS010002637.1:0-38978 GCA_037974645.1 Hollardia meadi
TGTTTGTTCAAGTGTTCATTTTTCTGATCAGTTTGGTTTTAATTAGTTATTTGATGCTATAAAAAAGGGGCTGAAACATCATGATTGACAGCTGAGCCCTGCTCGCGATTGAGCGAGTGAGTGTATCGGCAGGAACTCAATTCCCCGGCTCCACCACCCGATCATTACTGCGCAGACTCATGGCCCCAAATGGCATCACCAGCGCAAGATGGTAACGCTCATATCCGGGATATTTTGGCTTCATTTTTGTCCAGTGGGAGGAAGTGGAGACACGTCGGCCATTTTTATTTATGCCAATGGTGGACCCCGATGATGCGCTGATGATACAGGATGATGCCAAAACTGTCCAATTAACAAGTTACTTGTCAGTCTGTATAACTTTATGTTTACTCCTCTTGGTTCGTTTTCAAAAATGTCAATGTACAAAGAAACCAAACCAGAACTAAAATGTAACAATGTATATTTTTTTTCTTGGTACAGACTAAATGAACTACAGGTATGAAAACCCCTTTAGATCAGTCGAAAACTCAGCCCAATGTTTTGCACTCTCCATGTTAAAGCTCACTTGTTTTTCTTGTCAACAGCAACACATTTACTCTGCACTATCTGCCTGGTAATGACATTTAAGCCTGTGTGTGGTTTAGCCATTGAAAAGGCCACACGGCCACCTCACAAACGTTAAGCAAAGTTAGTTTTTGTCATCATATCCCCTGATTACACTATCATGAGTTTTAGAGCACCTTCAGGAGAAATGTGAGACCTTGGCCTCTGATAAGCTATCGGCCTCTCCTCTCTCACAGCATGGTGAAGTACAACCAGAAGCACCCTTAAGCAAGGCACTTAACATAAAAACTCATATTGAAGCTGACCTCTGCCATTGGCTGAGAATATAGGGCTATAAAAGGTTAAAAAAAAATTTTTTTAGAACAGGGCGTGTGTTGTTTTTTAAATTGCTGCTAGGCGACAATACTGGAAAAAAAACAAAATCTCATATGTGGTGCTAATTTGCCCCCAGCCTGCTGTTTCTTGTTCAGATCGCGGTGCGGTTGGCAGAGGCATAAGGCTCCGGGTATCCAGAAACAGACGGTAGTTTCTCCTCTATGATTGCCGTTTCCAAGCAACTGTAAACTTGGCCACAGAAAGCCAGCATGTCAATTAATCCGATTGGGCAATAAGAGAAAAAACGCAAATGACGTCAGGCACCCCTCGGCTTTCGGTTGAGGCGTTCAGAGCGCTCCTCCAAAAAAATGCTTACTGCCCATAACTGGAACAACAAAAACAACTGGAAAAAGACGCCTTACATGGCTTTATTCAAGCCTGACTGCGGGACTTTTTGTTGATGTAGTCTATGTGTGTGTATGTCTTGTGTTAAAGAGAGAGAGAGCCATGTGTTATATTGATTTGTGATCCTCTTGTGAATTTACATGAACTTAATTAAAGTCTATAAAAACACTGTAACTAAAACTGAAAGTACACTGCTTTTATAGTCCATAAACCAATACACACACACACACACACACACATATGCACGCACAGGATGAGACAGAGAAGGTGAAACCAGTCAATAAAGAGCAGGATCAGGGCTCAGGAATGAGGAGGAGTTGGAGGAGGTGAAGAAAGAGGTATGGAGGAGGCTTGTTGGGGAAATTACCATAGGAGAGAGGGAGGAGGAGGAGAAGAGAGGGGAGAATTGGAAGGAGACGAAAGGGGAAGGTGAAGGGGATGAAGAGGGTGGAAGAGGAGGAGGGATGGGGGGATTGGAGATGCTTAAGAGGAGCGGCAGATGTAAAAGGGGATGTTCAAAGAAAAAGGGGTAAAGAAGGGGTGAACGGAGGTAAATTGGAGATAAATAGTGGGGGAGGAAGGACAAGTTGGAGATGATGTCAAGGGGAGAGGAAGAGGAAGGTCTTTATATATAAGGCTTTAATCTCTCTGGGTTGAGGGTATCAGAGGTCAACCAGAGGACTGTAAGTGAACGGTGGGAAAAGGATCTGTCAGCACACGCACACACACACACACACACACACACACACACAGTATATACCTGCATGTACATGGTTTAACAACCCCCCAACACACACACACACACATAGCATGCAAACACACAGACCCTTCTAGAATGTTACACTTTAAAATATGTTATCAAGTTATACAGAAACAAATATCACAATTCTGCATCATCTCGTAGATGTTTTACCATTATTTTCCTCTTATTTTGAAAATAAATCTTCATTATCTTATTGGTATTTAGTTTTGTATAGTGAGACTGACACGCGAATCAATAAAAATGACAAACGGTGAAGCGATGTCGGGTCTGAGGAAAAGATGGTGAATATGATTCTTTTTGTATTAATTTATTCATTATTTCTGCTGCCGTTACTAAAACCTGAAAAATCCCGACCTTATTATAACAACTGCTAGTCTGAGCGTACACAACAGAAGCACACACATACAGTACACAAAGCTAATAAGCATGACATACTGTACGTGCGATCACACGTTCAGTATAAGATTATTAGCCATTATTATGTAGATGCCCTCACTCACACACATTTGCTGCATGGCAATAAAATGCGGATATGCATTCGTACATGCACTCTGTCATTCTCTCTCGCACACACACATACGCACACACAAACTGCAGTGTGCCCCGCCCCCCTCCCTTCATGTGACTCAAGGACAAGTATCAGTGGCCGAAGGTCAGCTGGTTCCGCATGAGTGGCCGGCGTTCCAGTGGTGTCAGTGACAGTGAGTGTGACAGTCACTCTCAACTATGAGTGTGTGTGTGTGTGCGCGTGTGTGTGTGTCAGGGTTGGTTGACCTCTAGGCAACATTTGCATTTTAACACAGCAGGAGTATGACTGTGACTTTGAAGGGGTCTCTCTCTCTCTCTCTCTCTCCCTATATAGTTACAGTGCAGCTGGGAGTGTGTGTGTGTACGCATTTGTGCATGTGTCGAATCATACGTGTGTGTGTGTGTGTGTGTGCGCGTGTGTTGGCTTGGGTCCTGTGGCCTGTCGCAAGTTCCCATTAGCGGTGCTATTGATCAGTGGTTGGTATTACACGTGACTTTGTGTGTGTATGTGTGCGTTTGTGCGTGTGTGTAGCTGAAGCCGATTGAGGGCGTGCTTTGGTCTCATTGTCTATTGGTATGCATGTTGGATGGGCTGCGTGTGTGTGTTTGAAAGGTGATGATAATAAGCCTCCATCTAATTCTGCGGGTACCAAGGCCATCTCAAGGCCACATCATCTTCCTCCGGAGTGTTTTCTCCTGGATCGATGCTCTCGCACAGAGGAGGAGGAGCACAAGAGCTGTGGTCACAGTGACAGACGAGAGCTCGGGTTAGCTTAGTTTGCTTCTGCGGTGTAGTTCGCTGATGTTTTGCTTAAGCATACCTGAACACGCTTTTATATTTTTGGAATAATGGACCACAAATCTTTTCATGTAAAAATATAGATTTTTTTTCAATCTAGATTCTTGTTTTTTACCATGCTTTGCAGACGGAAAAAAATGTCTTTTTGATTTGATAGTGGAGTACCCAGTAGTACACCTTGTAGAGCGTGTGCCCCATTTACCAAGGCTGAGTCCTTACCGCAGCGTTCTGGGCTCGATTCCAGCCTGGGCCCTTTGCTGCATGTCACCCCCCCCACTCTCTCCACCCTTTCCTGTCTCACTTCAGCTGTCTCTATCTAATAAAAGGTTTTTTAAAAAAAGCCCGAGAAAAATGACAGAGGACAAGCCAAGGATCAATTTAATAATTTTGGTAGTCCAGTAAACTATTTTAGAGGATTTCTTCGAACTGCAAGAATTTTTAACATTTTATCAAGATTCTTTCCCCAGGGACTAGAAAACCTTTGGAGGAACTTTCACCACGGGGATAAGGTCTAAATTAAGTTCTGTGGACATTATTTTTTCCCCAAAAAAAGTTCCTGTTCGTGGGGTAGTACTCCGCTACTAAAGGTTCTGGGTACTTTGGGTGAAAACGCGGACATGCACGTTAAAAATTTAAGCCATTAAGCCATGCAGCCATGGTGGAAATACCCTTTCTCGGTTGGTCTAGAAAGCACTTGGAGGATAGGTTTAGTTTAGCTATCGTTTAGTTTAATCTTAGAATGGTAATGCAAGTCAGTCATTTAGTTCGAATAGTGGAGAGTGAGGAGCACTGTAGCCTTCAGGGGCTGCTATCGTGGGTCTTAGATGATCAATTCTGACCTTAATTTAACCCTAGTTTAGACGATTCACTTCATAGTTTGTGAGGTTATATGAAGCCCTCATGGTGCAACTGTATTGTCAGATCGATGATCATATTTTATGTGCAGCCATGAAACGTAATGAATGCAAATGACTCTGATTCTAGCTCAACAAACTGTCCCTGCGGTGTGATCCCTCTAACATAGTGGCCTTACTCATGAACCCTCCAGTGATCTCCCTCCAAACAGTAAAATCACCTTTGTTTACCACTCGCTGACCTTTCACTGCTTGTAGTGCAGCCGCATCCCATGTAACTGATGCGGAGGGTCTTGTTTTTGCCACGCCGTGCCTAACGAGGGTCAGCGGGAGGCTGATGCTGCCCTCCGTGCCTTCCTCTGATTAGTTAATATTCATACCCACAGCCAGGAGGGCATTCACTGATGGGAAAAAATAATGATGAGAACATTCCATGTGTAATTTTGGTGAGCAGGACAGCGAGGGCAGATCCCATTCCCCATCCTCTTGGTGTTCATTTCTGCTACATGCAGTATTCTACACCCTCTAATAAAACAGTGACTCTTATTTCTAGAGAGACGTGATTTTGAAGGGCATGAAGATGACCGCGAATTATCAAATAGTCCTTTTTGTTATGAAGGAGACAAAAAGGGTCATTTGGAAGTGCAGAAACATTCATAATGTGTTTTTCCAGAGTCTATTCTGTGAGAGATTGAAATCCACACATTCATATAGATTTTTAAAAAAACAGGCAGTGAACCAGCAAAGTCCTTGGAATTCAACGGCTGAGGACCTTAAATATCATGTTCACCCATGATCATTATCCATCCAATAGACTACTTGTCAAGATATTTCATTGAAAACTAAGGATGTCAAGTTGCCTGTGGCGCTGGAGGAAAAGTCAGGGGATCACCAAAGTCAGAATACATCTTGTGGGGATCATATATGTCTGACCAAATTTAATGGCAATCCAAGCAGAGCTCACTGGCAGCTTCTTTCTGCTAAAGGAAACCTGACAGTGTGCTCAGTGGATTATCCTTAATGATTGGGACACTAAATCTCACAGATATCGGACAGAAATCCCAAACTATCTGCACTTCAAGTAATCGAGAAAATGTTTTTATTCTTTTATAATTTGTGTGAACTGACCCTTTAATAATTTGTAGTTTATTTGAAAATATCATGGCTTATTATCATGCTAGTATAGCTAAAATTGATTTAATAAATTATGTTGCCGTGGTGATATTCCGGTGATAAGACTTGCAGAGATTGCTGTGTGCCAGCGTTAACGTAAATCATTTCCAAATCCACTCACATAAGGAAGTGGTCATGTCGGCCCGGTAGTTTTCCTCTCCTCCTCCTCCTCCTCCCCTCTCACACACTCAGTGCTTCACTCCCATACAACTCTATTACGACAGCTGGTTTGGAGGAATTCAAAACAAGATCGCCTCCAGTCTTCCCCATTGGCAACCTCCACGACACACACAGTCAGACCTATGCCTGCACATGGTCTCACACACACACAGACACTCAGACATGCATGTAGCCTCACACAGACGTACCGAATAAGTGACACACACACACACACACACACACACACACACACACACACACACTGACTGCAGCCCCCACCACTTGTGTTTTCATAATGCAGTGTAAAGGTTAAGTCCGGCTCTGCTTGTTTAACGTGCACACACACATCGCCGCTGAAGTGGAGAAAAACAAAACGTCCCAACGCTTCCTTTAACCCCTGGCAGGTGTAGGGGAGGGGTCGAGGGTGGATGTATGGATAAAGGGGGCTGATAGGCTGCACAGGAGGCTCCAGCCCTCAGGCGAGCGGCAGAAAGTAAGAGGGGAGGGGGGGAACCCAGTGTATGTAAGTTAAAGGGTCAGTCCACTCATACAAAAACATCAGATTTTTCTATATCTCTACTGGTATACGGCCAAACACACAGTTTTGGTTTTATTGGTGCCGAGATGTTTGCCACAACATATAATGTAGGTGAATGGAATTTTTGGTGCTCAAAGTATATAAAAATTGCATCCAAATTCCAGCAAAAATGTCCCGTATAATCCACTGAAATGAGTTTTCATTTCTGTTTCACTGTCGCAGTCTTTCAGTCTATGTTTTTGTTCCCTTGTTTCTTGAGTTCAACATGTTTTTTTGTCCTTCTTGCCTTCTCTCCATGTTTCTGTCTCGCACGTCATGTGTAGAGGACAGCTGGAGTCGCTTCAGCCTGAAGCCAGCTCCCAGGTAACACCACACGCATGCACGCACACACACACAGAGGCAGGCGTAGTGACTGCAGTCAGTCATTATGAAGTCTGGAGACAGTCAAGGCTGTGTGAGCACTTTAACTTGCACTGGCACTGTGCTGCAAAGTACACATAATGAATCGCATGCAAACTGAATGTGCACATCATCACAAAGTATCACATGTACGAATGAATGCACCCCCCTCACACACACACACACACACACAGTTATATTACATCAGTTAAAAAATGATTGCCTGTGTAGTAAGTATTGACCGAAATGTTTCCTCGTCAGATTGAGTGGAAGGGACGCAACTGGAAAGAGGAAACGGTTTAACATTGAAATGCGAGGTCAGAAAAACAGATGGGTGGAGAGATTTACCAGCTCTCGAAGCGGCAGGTTTTCATACTCTGAGGGAAATACAAAACCATGCTTGTTGCCTTCTCATGTGACCAATATCGTAAACTTCTAATATCCTGTTAGTGGCCATCTTGTATTCCTTGTTAACAATCAATGTAAAGATAACTTCAATGTATAGACTTTAACATTATCACCAAGTTATTTTAGGCTCAGTGTTTGATGAAATTTTGTGAAACCGTACCAGGAGAATAGAAAAGGACAAGTGGGCCCCACAGGAGAAGAGGCCGTTACGCATGCTGGTGACATTTGTTTATGGTTTAAACAGCACCGTGTGTGTGTGTGTGTGTGTGTGTGTGTGTGTGTGTGTTCTGAATATCTCTCTAGTCATGTTGAGACTTTTGTGTGCTTGTGTGTCGACGGTGTGCATGGACTGCAAATTTCAGTGTTTTATGTGCGTGTGTGTTACCAAATGAGAACTGTGTGCATGCATGTGTGTGAAGGTCACCGTGTGTGCGTGTGTGTGTGTCATTGTGCTCATATGATACTCTCTGCAAATAGCAGCAGGCCACAAAAGTGAGGAGACACCAGTGGCTGCTCCCTGTGGTATGATAGAAATACAACACACACACACACACACACACACACACACACTAATTCCTTGGCTGAGAATAATGCAACTGGCACAGGTGGAGAGGAGACGTGCATGAAGTGCATGATGAAAAGTGAGCGGTGGAACAAAAAATGTGAGAGAATTTAGGAAAAAAAAGAGAGAAAAAGGAACAAACGGAAAGAAAAGAAATGAAAGAAAGGAGGATGAAGAAGGGAAAGATGGAGGAAGATAAAGAAAGTGAAGCCTTTGTGGTTTCAGTTTCGCTGTTCTTAATGCTGGTGTGACCGGGCCCTGCTAACATGGATATCCCACCTTGGCAACAGGTTACCTTTTGACTTACAGACTTTATAAAGAATGGTAATACTGAGGTGGCCAGATCATAACAAAGCAAATGTGGGACAAAGAGTTTGTTCAACCTGTTCTCATCCCAGCTTGTCACATACCAATGTTTTGTCATGTGCCCTTCGCGTCTTATCCAGACGCACTAGGTCTACGTTACTTTGGTGAAGTTTAGGCACAAAACCTACTTGGTTAGGTTCAGGAAATGACTGATGACACTTGGTTTCAAACGGGACGCGAACTTATCTGATGCTGACATGGAAGGCTTTACATTGCAGGTACATTTAACACTTGTGTGTCTCTGCCTGACACCAAAGGTACCTTGTGTATCTGGATGCTACGCGAAGGGCTGTGACAAAACGTCGATATCTGACGAGCTGGGCATGAGAACGGGCTGGTATGTTTGTGTGAAAAAATGACTGGTGCTAGCTTACGACCACATGTCTGCTAACCTGTATGTATTGGGAGTGCTGCACGGTGTGGCTAGTTATTTCAACTGTCAGTAGAAATTCATCCATAGATCGACACATCTATCTTTGAGCCACACATTTGTCTTGAGACTCACATGTACCGTGTCGCTTCACGTCGTGTTACCCTGTGTGAAACTGAATATAACTGGCAAGTTATATATATATATATGTTATATGGTGGCAGTTTCCACCATATTCCGCCTAAATCTGCGCACCGGTAGCTTGTCAGTTTGTGGCGACTCGCAGTTTTCCCCGTTGGCCGTAGCGCAGGCAGCAAAGACGACGACAGGTTAACCTTCAGTGGTCCAAGTGTGCGCAGTTTGATTGTCATTAAACACATCCCTGTGATGACAGCCTGCCCTGCTCTCTTCACAGTCGGTGGATAAAAGCCAGATTTTTAGAAAAGTATCCGTCCTGCAGTGGTTTGAAAACTAGAGCCAATCAAAATACAGGACATCGTCTCAATATAGGGGACAATGGATGAAAATGCTGTTCAGTCCTGCATAAAGTGTGACACCTGGTCATCTTAGTAATGCTGCATACTGTCTTTAGTTCCATGTAATATTGGCTTCATGGGTAATCCAACATGGCTGCTGGCAAATAGAAAATAGGAAGTCACAATCACGGCACATTCCCACATTCTGGTCCCCCCCTGCTCTGGTTTCCTGTAGCCTTTAGAATTAAATGCTTTTAGGGCACGGGCAGGCTGACCTTGTCCTTCTATACGTGCCTGTTCACACTCTGAGGTGACCAGTTGTTGCTGACTGTCCACACTGCTTGGCTGGACACAGATGGAAGGAGGCCTCCGAAGATCTGGAATAGATTCTCACGGCCTCTTTTGGATCTCTATTAAAGATGTTTTGAATTGGCTTGAACTAGTGTGTGTGTGCATAGCATGCTTTGGCAGTTATAGCAGCACTCTTAGCACCTCGTACACACACACACACACACACTTCACCCAGTGAACAAAGTACAAGTACAAAGTAGCTACTGCTTCACAATCCACACCCGACTGTCCACCTCAACATCTGACCTTGGCTCTGATTGGCTGCTGCAAACGCCTGTAAATCTGAGGAGGGTGAACTTCTTGTTTGGTTCCCGGGCGACGGCATCAGCCAATCAGAATGAGCCATGCTACAGACCACCTGAATTACATTATAGTGCTTACAGTATATGGAGAATTACTTTTCTTTTTGACTTTAATACCGGTAAAATTGGCTTGCTTACATGCTTATTTAATTGATTTTTACAATATGAATAGTCAAACAAATTATAGAGAAAAGTCAAATATAATAAAATGAATGTGAAATAAATGAATGAAATGAATTAACTGTTACCGAAAAGCTTCAATGTGAAAGTAGCACGTTTAAGTAAAAAATCAACAGAAATACTTTCAGTTTTCCACGGTTTAATCTTTCCTTGAGCTCCTGCAAAAAATAAACTTTAATATTTAATGATGATGTTGGCCCAAAATAAAATCCTCAGTGTGTGTTTGTGTGTGTGGATGAAAATCCTGCATTTCTAATGAGAGACATTGTAGACCTGTGTTGCAGTATTACTCTCCAGAGTTTGCTGCAGTACTACCGCATGCACACACGGACAGATGCACCGAGCTGCTCTGTGTCCTCCACAGTCTCTCAGCGCTGTTGCTTCAAAGCAGCGTGAGCTCATATTTCAGGCATGAAAGGCATGAGAGACGCCTGACCTGTGCAATTTAAACAGAGAGCTGTCTCCCCCCCTCCCTCCCTCCCATTCACTAACCTTATCTTTCTTGTTTTTCTTACTTTCTCCGTCGCTCTGTCACTTTCTGACGCTACAGAAAAATACAGTACAGTCATCACTTGAACCTTGATAATCTCAGGAATCCTTTTAAAATTCTCATTTAAGGAGCCTTAAATTTAGATAAAACATTACCATTAAATTTTGGCATGGATCCGGATAAAGGGTCGGATACAGGAATTTATTTTATCTCTTTCTTTAACATTGCGAGATTGCGAGATTTTTTTTTGACATTTTCATTGATAAAAATTCCTCTTTCATTGATTAAAAAAATAAAAAATCAGGCATATTTAGAGGGCTGGTATCTATGAGTGTGTAAAGTTTAGTGCGGATCCAAATAAAAATCCAGATCTAGCTCTAGATCTAGCAGATTTGAACGTGTTTTCATAGGGGGGTAGTCTTTTCCTGCTGCTGTACGGTAACAAATAGAAAACTACCACCAATGTGTAGCTAAGTTAACAGGGATTCAGTAAGGTACTAACAGAGTGTCACCAGCTGCTGCAGTTGGTGCTAAGAGGGCTGTTGGGCCTTGGCGGAGGTCTGAGCTCTACTGAGTGCCGTTCTATTCAAAAGAGGTTAATGGATAACACTTTTGATAAATGAGTATTTATTCAAGTTTGGTAAGTAAAACATTTTCCTGGTAGCAGCTTCTCAAATTTAGGAATCTGCTGCTCTTCTTTGGTTTATATCATCGTAAATAGAATTTGCACATGTCTTTGGGTTATGATGATTTGGGACGGCAATCTGTCATTTGCAATTTTCGAGAACGTCTTGGAACTTTGAAATAAAGTAGAATTTAAAATTGATTTCTTCTACATACACAAATTTGCTATGATAAACCCAATGATGGCTCCTAGACTTGTGATATACTTGATTTTAACTGTGTTTGCATGTGCACCTCCGTCTCTCTGTGTTTCTCTATCCTGCCCTCTGTAAGTTCTTACACTAAATATTTCACCTGTCTTTTGCTTTTCAGCTGCAGAGACCCTCAGAACCGTTTAAATCCTCATACAGCTCATCTATCCTTAGGTAGATGATAGGAATCTTCTCCCCAGTGGAGCTGTGACTCACGCAGTAAGGCAGAACTTCCCTGCAAATCTCAGATGACTAATACATACATAGAAGTCCTGCGTTTCCTCTTCACCTCCTCCTCCTCCTTCACTCTTTCCTCACCTCAGCTCCCCGTCACCTGCTTTCACGTTTCCACTCCGCCTACGCCCGACTCGAACTGACAGCGACAAACCCAGATGAACAGTAGCACGAAATTCAACTCATTTCCTGTGTTGAGAAGCAAATGAGAAAGCTTTTCCTCCAATGAGTCGACTTTCAGCAAATATCTTACATCATGCAGAAAAGCGAGGATTTCAAGTTCTATGAGGAAGTAAAAAACAAACAAAAAAACAACTAGTGTGTTGTAGGAATACCTGCAAGATAAAAATGACATAGTGACTGTGAGACCTTGTCAACACGTAGGGGCGAAAATCAAAAATGTCTCTTTCCGATCACACATTCCGCCCATCCATTTTCTGCTGCTTATCATCCTGTCCCATTGCTACCTCCTCCACCTCCTCCTGGGGTGTCCAAACGTGTTCTCAAACCAGCTTGGCCACATTATGCCCATATATGCCTCCAGCATATATGGGCCTGCCTCAGGGTCTCCTCTCAGTTTGACACGCATGGAATACAGAACCCCCACAGAGGAGGAGGCATCCGAACCAGATGCCACAAAACCACGAAGAAGCAGGGATTCTGGTGAGATTTTCTTCTGAGTGTTCAACCTCTTTACCTTGTCCCCAGGGTGAGCCCAGACAACAACAGGAAACTCATTTTGTTTGCTTGTTGAAAGCTGTTATCCCCCAGTCAAATCATCAATTTTCAACCCATTCTCATCCCAGGTCGTCACATACTGACATTTTGTTATGCGGCCCCCCGTGTCTTATTCAGACGTACAAGGTACCCTTTGGTGTCGCCAGCCGACACGCTAAGCCTTGTCTGACACACAACTGGCTCCTTGGCGCCCGTGGCTGACACATTGAGCCTTCCCTTTAGCGTCTCTGGGTGATGCGCAAAGGCGAAAAGGTTCTACATTACTTTGGTTAAGTTTGGGCACACAACATTGGAGACGTTTGGTCAAGTTTCGGCACAAGTTTTGATGCTTGGTTCCAAACTCCGGTCTCCTGGGTGAAAGTTGTGTGTGAATTGTCAATTTTGCTACAGCACTAGTCGCACACCACAGAAGATTATTTGTGCCTCTAAAGTTTTGATAACATGACAAGATAACGCAGTTTTCATCAACTGCAAGTACATGATAAAATGAGTTGGAGCTTGCGTTTCAGAAGCATCCAAGAAGTAGTTCTCTGCTTGGCTACGTAGCCTTCACACCCCTACTAGAAGCATAAAAATCAAGGAAAAATGACAAAATAAATACAATTAGAGCAAGTCAACAAAATCACGCTCCACTTCTGAAATGTTCCTACTGTGGTATGAAGCCGTGAGGAGGACAGAACAAAACCACGATGCGTCCGGCGTTAGCCCCTTAAAAGAGACCTGAGCTCCCCTGAAAACATGAACCTGTGCCGGGTGTTTTCTATGTGACTGTGGGCTTCTTTCATGTGGTGTTATTTGGTGCCCCTGTGTGTCAATTATGTGTGGATTTGATGTCAGGTGGATCTATGATTAGCAGCAACCAGCCTGCAGACTGGTATTGCAAAACTACCAAAAGCAAAAGCCTCACCCCTCCTCTTCCTAACCCTCATCATACTTTTCTGCAACCCCCTTCTCACATCTTCATCACCTCCCCATGCATCTCCCTGCCTGTTCAGTTCCTCCGCACCTCCTGCGGAGAGAAAAATGTGCAGCATGAGCACCGGAGCCGTGAACTCTCCCTGCACCTCCTCACTCACACCGCAGGTGCTGCAACATATAACACACAGGTAGACAGCGCACACACAAATTCAAAGTCATTTTCACAAACACAAATCACACACGCACACTCGCAAATGTGCTCATATTAAGAGCTATATATCTGCCATTTTCTATCACACACACTCTCTCTGCCACACACACACACACACACACACACATACACAGTTTTCCCCATAAGCGCAGTCCAATCTATTATTGAGAAGGCCGCCGTCATTTCAGGGCCTGAAGGTCACCAACATCAATAACTCTGCTGGTAGCCACTAGACGAACCCACTATCACACACACACATACTTACACACAGCGCGGTCACATGACGGAAAATCTCAGTGCCAGCAAATCCAACCCAACGTGACAGCAGGAATCAGGGCTTCAATATAAGCAATCCAAATTTCTGAATTTCTGATTCAGTGCTCAGATTCAAATATTGACACTGTATTTTCATAGCTTCAGTCAAGTATTTATCAATAAAAATCTGAATGCAACAGTTTGGGGAAGGCCCTCTCCTGTTTGAGCATAGCAATGCCCCCCCGTACACAAAGCCAGCTCCATGGTATTTCCAGTTTGCAGTCGAAGAACTTCACTAACCTGTACAACGAACTGGCCTCAACCTCATCCAACACTTTTGGACTGGAAGCCATCCAGGATCTATAATCTGGTGCCTAAAACCATAAATTCGGAGGCTGCCACAGCAGCGGATCAATGCTCGTCATTTGGAATGACATCACATAGGTAATGTGTGTAATGGTCCATGGACATTTTGTAAGTGTCCACATACTGTACAATCAATAAAAGGCTACCTAAAGAAATGCAGGCTTGACGAGATAAACTGACATGACCAACATCAATCTCTGAAGCAGTGTTGTCGATTTGAACTTCTTGGACACATTAAATCAAATATGGGAATAAAAATCAATGAATAAAAAAGGATCAAGCACAATCGTGTGCTGACAAAACGGACTCTCCTTGTTTCTGTGTGACTTTGAGCCCTTTTTAAAGGCGACAGGTCGATCGCAGCTCCTTATCAAGACCACATTTGATCTTTTGTCAAAGTCATTCATGTGTATGTATTTGTGTGTGTGTGTGTGTGTGTGTTGGGGTTTTAACGAGGGGTAGCTCGGTTATCGGGCAAACTACATGTCATGACGCTGTTTTGCTGTTAATGGTTTCCCTTTGAGGAAACAGGGTGCTGCAGTAAGCATATCAGCAGCACGATGGGTGAACGACACACAGCGGCAAACGCATGAAGGGCGAGCAGGAGAGTGGGAGTCATAGAGGTCAATGGTGTGTGTGTGTGTGTGTGTGTGGCAGAAATAAGGAGGTGGTTTACTCATTAACTGCGTTCAATGTAATGCAGGTAAATACATGCACACAAACACACACACACACACACACACACACACACACAAGAACAGTTATTACGATGTCTGATATGTCCTTTTAAACAGAATATACACCTTAAAGTGCTTTACATAAATTTGCATTTAAAAAAGAATAAAACAATCCTTTTCAGTTAAGATTAAATCAAATTGAGCAGTCACATAAAATTACATGCCAAAGTACTACTTAAAGATATAATATGTACCATTGTTGTCTAAAAACTACTAGACCTTTGTACCCGTGTATATTTTTATGGGTTCTGTACTTGTTCCAACCCAGAGAAATCCGTAATTTTATTTTATTTTATTAAATTCTTGTTTGCCTTTCGCTATAACTTCCGGGAAAGCTGAAGAGCGTTGGAGAAACACTGATTTTTAACATTAAAGTGCTTTATTCAGTGTTTTTACCCGTTTTAATTATTAGCCATGTTTGTTTTGGACAGGAGGAGACCTCTGTAGATAATACGACTCTTGGGAACGAGCTGAGCACCTCGAAACAAGCTGCCGGTGAGCGTCGGAGAAACACCGATTTTTCCCGTGAAACTGCTTCGGACTCGACATTAACACTTGCCGGGGCAACCTTGAAGTGCAGTGTCTTATTGGAGACTTGAGATAAATCCATAACTGAATTGTCTTCTGTGATTATTTAACCATTTTCTGTGTTGAATATAGTTGCAGTTGTTGTTAGCATGGTTGATATCCACCCACTGGCAATCCCGCGAGTCCTTCCCTTTCCATCTTTTGTTTGGTTTTGATTGAGAGCCCCCAAGCAGCAGAAATGACATACTGTGAATTTAAAAGCCTGATTAAAAAAGGTGAGTCTAAAGATGATTCTTTATGAAAGATGATAATGATGTCCTATTGTCCTGAATTTATTGTGCTTGTTTTCAGATGACAGTACATTTTATATGCTTTTGGTTTTTTTTAATCATGCTTTATTGTAATGTATTCTGTGTATTTAATCCACTTCATTTATCATTGTGTGACTTCAATTATACAGTGAGACAGAGGGACAGTATGCGCATGTAAAACTGAATCTAATGACTACATGTCAAAGGATATCTGGTTCGATGAAATGAGTTATGGCTAGTGTGTGTGTGTGTGTGTGTGTGTTCAGATTTCAGATGTGGGATTACAGCATCATCATCTGACTAAACAGGACAGAAGGTTAAACATGTGACCACGTCTGCAGATTAACAGACTGTCCGCTTTGCTTCCACTCAATACTGATACTGTTACTACTGTGCTACATCTAGTACTAAACCACCACTACTACTAGTAGTACCATTACTACTACTACTACTCGCTTACAGCTGCTACCATTACAACTGGTACTGTACTGTGCTCATCCAATTATAAATACTACTAATGCGCTTACTATCATTAATACTGCAACTACCATTCCTACTGTTATTATCAGTGCTATTTAAACTGCTGTTGCTTCCACTGCAACTACGTGTACTACCACTGCTACAGGTACAGGTGCACTGCGACTTATAATGCTACTACTTTCAGAGTAGCTGCTGCTATTGTTGATATGACAACTTTATGTACTAGCAGTGCAAAAGCTGCAATGCTACTACTGTCTGGCTTTACGACTGCTGCGAGGCTTACAAGATCTACAAATATCACTTCATGCTACGACTGTAATTACTTCTACTACTGCTGTAACCTCACTATTAATGCTGGGTATACTATAGCTGCTATGTCCATTGCATTCCACTTATAAGGCTGGTAGCTACTGCTATTACTGTACCACAACTGCTTTTACCAATTCTCTACCAAATAAAGAAATACTATTAGGCTACTGCCACTGCTGTACTAATAACACCATACTACTAGTACTACACTTGTTCCACTATTACGATTGTAGGCACTGGCCATATGGCTATTTCATCTGCTATTACTGCATGCACTGTTCAATTTTAATATACTTATTGGGCAAATTGGGAGTTATTTACTCAAGAAGATGCACTCCCTCGTCATCATGATCGTCTCGCCAGCAGAACTGCAGACCAACACCTCTCAATTTCAGTCTCTGGTCTTGTCTCTTCGCCTGTCTGTCATGGCTGTCAGGCCGGAAGCTGTCCACATGCCCGGCCTGAGCTGTCAGTCACTGTAACCTTTGACCCTGAATGTGCCAGCCATCATCAGCACTCCAGTCGTCTTGTCAACAAGAAACAAAACAAGACACGAGATTTCACACCTTCTCTCCTCTGCTTTTATTTCCTCTCCTCCGTCATTCCATGACTTTTTCAGCACATTCTTCTCTTTTCTGTTGTCAGGGTGCTGAACCCTCAGGGCACTTTTAAGTGAATACTGGTCTGTGTAATTGCTCAATTATCAAGTCTAGCACTGAGAGTAGTGAATGTACACAGCAGAGGTTTTTCTTTATTGTATATTTAGGTTTCCATAGTCTGTTAATAATCATCCAATTAGTAGGATGTCTATTTTTTCCAGCCTTCTCCCCATTGGGATTATCTGTACCCTATCCACTGTGGTCCTTATCACTGCTCACTCTGCTGTTGAGCTGCAGAAAGACATGCATCACCTTTATGGTGCCACCTACCCACAAGGCCGCATTAAAGTGGGCCCCAGGGCTAAAACTATTTCAAGGCCCCAACCTCCCCAAGCACCATCACGTCTCCATCCAACCTGCACAAGCAGAAGCCACGCTTAATTTACATACGATACATCAACAGTCACGCATGACTGCAGTTTAAGTTTATGAGTGTTAAGGCACCAAATAAAAGTTATAGGTTGCTATCCTTATAAATCCATAGTGAGTGATGCAACATAACATAGAGAAACTGTGTCACCAAAAGGTATTGTCACACATAATGCATATGCACGCTTACATACGCACACAAACAGATGAAAGGGAGCCCTTTAAAGCCCAAATAAGTTAAAGTTGAAATGACCACAATAAAAGCGTGCATCGAAAACAAAACACATCCAACACTGGCAAGTGAAGCAGAGCCTACATGCGTCCTTCTGTCCGCTCACGAGTGATGCAATAAGAATATTGCAAGAATCCATCAATAACAACCGCATGGAAGTCTGTTCCTACCTTTAAAACGTCCTCCTCCTGGCTTTATGCGTGGTGAGGTCCTTAATAGAGTTGAAGTGAATATGGGCTCTGTCACATCATTAAGTATTCACAAATGTTGTAGAGCTAATTAGGTCGTTAGCTAACTACCAACATAGCCTGCAAGATAGGTAACCAGTGGAAGCAGGTGGTAATTTCGTCGGCTCTGCTACTAGGACTGCTGCTGGAGGGTTTTCAGTTGGCTCGACCTCGGGGATTTTTGTTAATAGCTGTGACTTCTCTCTTTGATTTTTGTGTTTTTTTAACCCCACTTTCACCGTCACTGTCACGACTCCAGCTAACTCATAGGGTTATTCAGTTATTTTCTCTGTCTTCATGCCATATCACTAACTCTCCTGTCGTTTCAGATTCTCTCCTGTAATCATCTCATTCCCTTCACCTGGTTTTCCCCGCCCATCTCCTCACCTGCAGCCCATTTCCTCGTTTATTTAGTCTTAGTATTTTTTACAGGCCAGCTGCGTTAATCCTCTGCCAGATTGTCTGGTGTGTTTGTTTTTGTTTTGCATTCTGCTTTGCTGACTGCCTGTTTGGACCTTGGACTCATCTGTTTGTTCCTGTGTCTTGCTTTTGGGTTCAGATTTGCAAACAGTTCTTCTTGCAAATGCATGTCCACTCAAGCCACAAATCCTGTGCGCAACAGTTGAGGAAGAGCAAGTCATTCACATGTCATAGATTTGCCAATCACAGAGGCTTTTCAAGATTTTAACCCACCCCACCTCTCTCCGCCAACTGAGTACCACACACAAGTTAAGCATGATTTTATTTTTCTTCCTGTGAAGAAGAAAAAAATAATAATGCACAGGCTTACATGTGCATTAAAACGGCAGTGCCCACCTACCAACGTGATCTCATGGGATGGCATATGAATAGCATGCCACTTATAAGCTTTTAGCATGTCATTTAATGCCATCCACACTGTATGAGTTTTAGACATGCAGGAAGCAACAAAGACAAGTGACTGTCATCATGTGACCTTTGTTGTCATAGTCACATGACCTATGGTCACAGTTTGGTTAAGTTTAGGAAAAAAAGCATCATGGTTTGGGTTAAAATCAGTTTAGTTATGTTAAGTATACGATGTAATTAATGTTACTAATGTGACATAAGTTCAAAACATTACGTCATTTAACTGATGGATGTATTAAAACCAGTCAATGTCAATTATTCAGTTTCACACAGGAAGCTAACTCTGGACTACTCCACCACCCTAACCTCCTCCGGATGCAGACTTTCTCGCACTTTACGTCATCTTACGTTGTTTTCTCTATGACAATCACACCTAAAATTACATAAACGCTTGATGCAGATGGCGTTAAATGACACGTGAAAAGCAAAAAATGCATTTTGATAACATGCAAAATGACTCTGGACACTGGCATGCTAGTCATACGCCATTTGGTGAGACAAGGGAGGGACTCGCAGGAAGAGGCACGCATGAAATACAGCATAATTTAATTTCATCTAACTGATATCACCCTCATTGTTTAGTGTTCTGTCCTACAGCTCAGTGATGTATTACGTTACTGCTAATGCAAACACAACACAGGTTCTCTTTCATTGTGAAGCAGTCACAACAACCCACATTTGTCACAGGCGTTAGCGCTGACTGTGTGTCTAAAGTATGTGTCACAAGACAAAAACAAGAGAACAGCAATTTCCTGCTTTTTTTTTTTTTGAGAGCGAATCAGTTTTAAATTCTGCAGGGAGCAATGGAAGAAGAAAGTAGCCACCACAGTGAGCTGTTAGATGAAGAGCTGCAGGAGACCGGCTGCACATGTTGAACTCCTCAGCAAGGTAACCAGCTTCTATTACTGTGTCCTGCTGCTGTGTTAAAAACTACTCGCGCCACATGCAGAAGGAAATCACATCACAGGTGTAATTTATGTTGACTGCCTTATTAATAAAAACAACCTGAGTTTGTTTGGCTGCACTGTAAATAGATACAGCAGCTGCTTCTCTGTTATATTTCTGACAAATAACTGCTCAAAGAGTGTTTGCTGCAGTATTAAACTGCACGTTCTGTTACTGCCAGTAACCAAATCAGCCCAGACTGAAATTTTAAAGACCACCTCCATTCAAAAATGTGTTTCTCTTGTGTTTACATCCCCTAAAATGTCTGACCTGGACTATACTGACTTGTATCTTTCCAAAGTTTGTCACTAGAAAAGTGTTTTCAAATTCCTCTACTGAAGGGGGAGATGTCTGTGCACTTCCTAAAAATCTAAGATTCAAACCGGGCAAGTTACATTTGTTTACGTCACAAATACAAAAGCCAATCGCTGTCTAATTTACAAATACTGCTGCTGCCAATGAGCCAGTTCCCAAGCAAACATGGTTGGCTATCAAGATGTGAACACGCTGGAACATCGTAGCAGAAATTATTGTACAAGCTCACAAACTAACAAACACCATAAACAAAAGATGCTAACGACACTTTTGACACACTTTTTAATGTAGGAAAACCACGTGGACCACATGTCTGGAGGGGAACTTTAGGGATTTTAACTTCAAAAGATGATGCAGGTATCTGCTAAATGAATAAATAAAATAATAATCTATTCTTTAGTTAATTTTCAACTTGCAGTGCTGACTAGCTCTCAACAGCAGTTAGTGTTAGAGTTTAATCTGACAACAAAAGGTAAATCCAGCTCACATATTCAACACTAGAACACACACACGCACACACAAAACTCACGTACTTAACCATAAACAAACACACATGCACAACACACACACACATTATAGTATGTGTGTATAGATACATGCATATTGAACCGTGGGGGTCATCATCCCGTTTCAGCCCCTAAGTCAAATTTATAACAATATTGATGTTTTTAAAAGTAGGGCAGCACACACACACACGCACACACCACTGACCTCCACAACCACACACTTATCTGTTCTTCTACACACAGACATGTGTGATGTCACCCGAGAACATGCATGTTTATGGTCATGTGTCTGTTTATTTGTGGCTGCATGTGTAGTCCCTTAGCCACACCCCCTCGCTGTCCGTCCATCCATTCATCATCCGCTGTTTACAACCAAACAAAGTAGTGAAGTAATTGAAACAGTGAAAGCAGCGGTGGAAAGTAACTAAGTATATTTACACCACTACTGTACTTAAGTACAATTTTTAGGCAGTGTTGTAGTTCAGTTGAGCATTTCCATTTTTATGCTACTTCATACTTCGAACTACTCCACTGCATGTCGGAGGGAAATATTGTACGTTTTACTCCACATTTATCTGACAGCTGCAGCTACGCCGATTAAGATTTTATACTTAAACTTTTTTACTTAATAAAATAAGTTGGAGGTGGAGCCATAAATAAGTATCTAAACCTTTTACTTGTTGGATTATTTTTATATTGTTGGTAGGCTATACATCCGAATTGAAAGAGCAACAACCAAAACAACAGGTGAACTCGAAGTTATTTGAAGGACATTTCTGGTTTAATACAACACGGGTCTTATTTTGGCGTTACGATAACATACGATAACACCAAGTTTTGGGAACACGGCAACAAGAAACTTGATTGTTTTCTGCCTGATTGTTTCATTACCCATTGGGATAATGGCCAAAAGAAATATGACTCAAATACTAATAAACCACAATTATACTTATAAAAGTAATAAATGGTTACTGGAATGACTGTGGACACTCTTTCAGCTTGCAATGGGGCCAAGTAGACAAATTTATTATAAATGTACTCTATATACACCTGTGGCTTTATTTGTTTAAAATGTATCTTGGTACACAGCAAATTAGATTCCTACTCCTATCGTACAGTTGAATAAAGTCTGAGAATTTGATATGGTCTTATTAGGCCATTATCTTCTATTGGAAAAATGAGCATGAGAAACAACAGTCAGTTAACAGGAGTCAAACATCTTTTAACTTTTCAAGAAGATAAAGTCAAATTTGTTCCTGTTGTTTGTTCTTGCTGGTGTGAAAAAACGCGACAAAAAAAATAAATTCTCTCTCCTTTGAACTCCGATTCACCTCTTCACCAAACACGGCGTGGCTGCAGCTGGCAGCAGCTTGCCAGCCAGATACTGACGCTCATGTTTAATACACCACCAGAGAGAAGCAGCGTGAATTCAGCCTGTGAGATGAGAGAGCTGTTAGCGCAGACACACACACACACACACAGAAAGAAAATGCGTTCTGGGATTGCAGTGTATTGACTTTGGTATAAATCTTCGACGCAGTTTGTCCCCACATGCAGGCTTGATGTATGGTTGGGCATGCATACGCATACACAATGACGCACACATACAGATAAAGATAAATACCCAAATCAGATTGGATGCATGATGTTTATCGGAGGTGAACTTTGCCTCTGCACTAAAGAAATGTACACTGATCAGCCATAACATTAGAACCACCTGCCTAATATTGTGTAGGTCCTCCTTTTGCCGCCAAAACAGCTCTGACCCGTCGAGGCATGGACTCCACAAGACCTCTAAGGTGTGCTGTGATATCTGGCACCAAGACGTCAGCAGCAGATCCTGTAAGTCCCGTAAGTTGTGAGGTGGGGCCTCCATGGATCTGACTTGTTTGTCCAGCAAATCCCACAGATGTTTGATTGGATTAAGATCTGGCGAATTTGGAGGCCAAGTCAACACCTTGAACTCATCGTGTTCCTCAAACCATTCCTGAACCATTTTTGCAGCATGGCAGGGCGCAAGGGGTGTACAAGGGAGGGGTGTACTTGGTCTGCAACAATGTTTAGGTAGGTGGTACGTGTCAGGGTAACATCCACATCTCGTCCCCAGGTCGCACCGGCTGTCCACATGATGTAAAAGAAAACGTGATTCATCAGACCAGGCCACCTTCTTCCATTGCCCTGTGGTCCAGTTCTGATGCTCACATGCCCATTGTAGGGGTCAGCATGGGCACTACGGCTCGCAGCCCCATACGTAGCACGCTGCGATGCACTGTGTGTTGTGACACCATTCTGTCAGAACCAGCGTTAACTGGTTAACTGGTAAACTCAGCACTTTGTGCTACAGTAGCTCTTCTGTGGGATTGGACAACATGGGCTAGCCTTCTCTCCCCATGCGCATCAATGAGCCTTTGGCGCCCATGACCCTGTTGCCGGTTCACCAGTTGTCCTTCCTTAGACTACTTTTGGTAGGTACTAACCACTGCAGACCAGGAACACCCAACAACACCTGCAGTTTTGGAGATGCTCTGACCCAGTCGTCTAGCCATCACAATTTGGCCCTTATCAAAGTCTTCGATCCTTAAGCTTGCCCATTTTTCCTGGGCAATATAGTGGGTATATATCCCACCCACTGCCAGGTGCAATTGTAACAAGATAATCAATGTTATTCACTTCACCTGTCAGTGGTTATAATGTTATGGCTGATCGGTGTATACGAAACTGCAAGAATGTGTGTGTACACAGCAAGATCAGTGAAGAGTTAGGAGACAAAAAGTTAGGCAGGAAGGCAATGAGTCAAGACAAGAAGGTAGGAAACTAAAGGGAGAAATGAAGAGGAAAATAGAGAGATAAAAAAGGGAATGGTTGCAAAGAATTTCTAAGACTACCATAGATAGATGGATGGATACCAAAATGGATAACATCCTTCAACCAGTCTTTGGAAATTGGTAACTTTATTGTTTATATATTCTGTTTTGGTTCCAGCTACTAATATGAAATCAAAGATACTTCTTTAGAAGGTGCTAAACTATGCCTGTGCGCGTATCTTAACACAAAGTTCTGCAGCACATATAGAGTGTAATCAATCAGACCACATCTAGTCGCCTACACTGACCCACTGCCCGACTCAGGAGTCGAACTATGCAAATTATGGTGAGTGATCATCTGCTCGTGTAAATGTTTGTTTCTCTCTCTAAACACACGCTCGGCGGTGACCTACGGCTTCAGCAACACTTCAAAGCATCTTTTCACCTTTTCAAGATGAATTGTTCAAACAGGATTTTCCACCCTCGTTTACTGGCCTTGTTTTCCAGCTAAGCTTTGTAAGTGTGTGTGGGTGGTCTAATATCCAATCACAGAGTGCTAGTAGGAAGTCTGTGTTGGAGATTGGGAAACATTAAATGATTCCTCCATGTCTCATATCAGGGAAAAACAGACAGACAGAAAGTCAATTGTAGACTGGCATCTATTAGTCTGCTGTGGACAGGAATTTACTCTTCCCCATAGCCCCCTAGTGGTGACAGCTGGTCAGAGCAGGTAGACAGAAGAGTAGCCAGAGGGACGAAAATACCTCAAGTAAAAACAAACAGATAAATAGATCAATAGACAGATGGATATTTCTTTTTCCCAACTCACCAAGTTGGTCTTGTGAAGCTCTTCTGTCTGTGTCAAGCCACTGTAAACACACACACACACACACACACACACACACATAGTCCCTCTCAAAGACAGAGAACAGAGGGAGCGAACACCAGCATCATCTGTCTGTGTTGAAGGCCTACCAAGCAAGGAAATGTTTGTCTTGTCTGGTATCTGCTGATACTATGTGGAAAAACACAGGATCAGAAACGGGATCCAAAATATTCCCGGTATGATGTTTTCACGGCAACTGTTTCCCTGCTGGATAACAAAAATACATATTAAATACTATGATTACATTAACTTAAGCACAAATAGATTCTCTGTATCTGTGGTGACTTCAGGGTTCCCTAGTGAAAAAAATAAACACAGAATATATCTAAAAGTTGGTGTATAATAAGAAGAAACAAAGCTGCATGACACATCAGACCCCATTACAACTTGTGGCTATACCGGTTGATTATATTGGGGTTAGGGGTTATATTTGTTGGAATTCCCTTTTTGTGTGCTGGCTAATCTTTCCCAGGCATTTTTCATTCCAGATTTCAGTCTGAATCTGCCAACTTGTATCTTCTGTAAAAGCAGACAGAAAAAAAAAAGCCAGTAAGTGGACCTCCGGTTAATATTTTTTTATTTTTTCATGTTGTTTGTAAATCACTGCCCATGGTATCTTTGCATATCTCCAAATTAAACATGTTAATTAGAATATATGTGTTAATCGTATTACTGAAGAGAGGTAAATCTTTTTTTTTTTTTCATACAGTATTAGCAGACACAAGCTAATAGAAATAGCCTAGCTACGCTGGCTGGCTAACAACTTTTATCTAGCTAGTAAACATGTTTGCCAACACCTATCCTGAGGTTGTAGCTATGAAAATAATCAAGCTAATTTAGTTAGCTAACTAAATTAGGTGGCTAATTAGTAGCAGCCAGCACGCTTGTTGTTTTGCCTGCTAAAAGAAAAATACAGTATTAAATACTGTTAGGCCAAAAACCAAGATTATTCGGTTCTCGGGTGAGTGTATCTCTTACGCCAACACATTCTCAGCTTTACCATATTATTACTATATTTTTCTTTGATCATGATTTTGGTTAAATGTTCTGGAAAATGAAATGAAATATATACAATATGCATGTGAAATGTTCTTAATCAACATATTTGCAACTTGCCACGTACATAATTTCCTAGTATGTAGGAGACATGGCTGTCCATCTGTGGGCTGTTCAACACATCAGGCACACTATAGTGCCATCAAAATTAAAGAGGGCTGTAATTACAGTGTACTTAATACTGTACAGTATAAGTACTTCATGAAAATGTTCTGAGTGTACATTGTTTTGTATTCACGTTTTTATGATACAAAACTTTAATTAAGTGCCGATGAGCCTGCATCCCAGTAACTTTCCACATTCTCCCACACAGGTGAGGAACATTCCATGTTATACTTACACAATATGCACAAGCTTTGTCCCATAAATACCATCCAAAACAAGACAACAACATGGTTCCCAGCAGCCTGCGCAGTTCCAGCCTGTTTATGCTGTTTGCTAGACACATAATTAGCAGGTGAGAGACGCACAGGTATGCTGCAGGCTGAGGACTCTGCATCAACATCTCACTTACATGCTCAATATCAGTGCTGCAGAGTAAAGTCGCACACTGAAACAGAATCTTCTTACCTACAACGTTATACAAAATAATCTCCAGACGACAAAGGCATATCAGTGTTATAGTTTGAGGATAGTGCAGTGCATATACATGGTTTCCAAGGATCATGTTTGTTTTTCGCGGTTTTGCTGACACTAGTACACAACGCAACTTACTGTGAGTGCAACTGTGCAATCAGCTTTTTTAATCCAGATGGGAAAACAATGACGTAGAGGTCACACTGTAGGTCTGTGGTTGCAGCACCTTGGAATGACTGTAAAACAAACTCCAGTTTCTCTACAGTGAGTGGTCAGAAAGGAAATAGCTCAGCAATGAAGGTGCAAATTATTATTTTTTTTAAATTTAAAACAGAACCTGACTGTAGCAGGTGTCAATACCGCCGTGCTGCTTCCCATGGACTGCGATTAGATCACCGCCTCCCCTATCAGGCTCAGCACTGTTTGGGTTTTGGTTGAAATCCTTTATGTTGGCTGCTTACACTGTAAACAGTTATGATGTTGAGTGACAGAGGCTGTGTCACTGTTGACATGTAAGCCTTACTCTAACAGACTCCGGAACCGCAACCATGTATGTCTTCACATCTTGAAGTAGTTAAACAGAGGAAACATGTTCTTAAGAAGGCTGCAGAGTTGGAACACGTTTTTTTTTTTTGTGCTTTTATCAGAACACGTTGGTCAAATATCCGTGTTTGCATACTAACAATGTCTCCTCTCGCTGGTTTTAGGTGGGCAAGACTAAGTTAGAAAAGGTGATGTCATGTACTTCCATGTATAAATAAGGATTTAGTAGCATTTTAATCGTGTCAAATCTGATAAAACCACCGCAGAGTTGCGATGAAGCAAATCAGCTGAATTTTTTTTTTTTAAATTGCACCTAAAGTACCAAGAGATGTTTTTACTTAGATTGTTGCATTTTTGGTCATGAATATTTAGTGTTATAGAGAAATATTTGAACCTGCAATAACTGAGTTTTTGGCCACTTGAGGCCAGCAGAAACAAGTTGTGAACCCAGCATGTGTTTGTTTGCAGTTGTGTTTAGGGCTACCTGGTGAATATAAATCCAACGCACTCTTTAGCTCTGGTCGCTGTCAATTCCTGAGGGATATTTCTGGCTCTATTGCTGTTAGCAGCTAAAGATGCTGTTTGGTGCTGGGATGGTTTAGTGTACAGTTGGTGTTTAGAGCTTTTTTTTAACCTGAAAACAGGTGCCTATACTGCTGCGGACATCAACGCTGTGAGAGTGAACCAAAACAGTAAAGTTGTGGGCGGGACAGCTAAACAATGAAACTCATTCTACAGCTCTGTAAAGCTGAGATGATCTACAAGTTCAAGTGATAATTCTCTGCAGGTTCATCGCTAAGAACTACCACTTTGTCACACAGTTTTCACATTATTGTATTATTATTATATTTATTTTAAAAAAATATGGATTAGAGCTGCTTTATGATTTCGATTTTTTTAGGGGCTTTATTTTTTTCTGAATTTGAGTATAAAAATATTTTTTTCTCCCTTTTTGCAAAAACCTAGAATATTAGTTTAATTACGTATTACACTGTTTCTTCTCAATGTCCTTTATGTAATATATAAAGCATTTTGAGTCATGGTGTATCACATTTGTTATGTTTAATAGTTTTGTAAAGCAATCTTGTGACAGAGGTGTTGGTTCATTTTTCATTTTGGCAGGAGCACTAAAATGCTATGAAAGGCCTGAGCATGTGTTTATGTATATAAAAATGTGTGCGCGCTAAGGTTTACCGTATCTATTTCCATCTGTGTGGGGTCACATATGACACGAATTGATGTGTGTGCCTGTCTGTGTGTGTGTATGTGTGTGTGTCCAGCCTGGCTGACAGCCGACGGAAGCATGTGGGGCAAGCTCGTTTCAAAAATCCCACCGTAAGGGACAGGCTTAGCTTTAAACACTTTGAGATCCATCTCAGGGATTACAGTCACGGTCCAACAGGAGTTTACAGCTCCATCACCATCACAGCCAATAAACAAATTCCTCTCTGGAGACTAAGACGCCTCAGAGTGAGAGGAGGGGAAGAGCTCCTGAGACTATGCGTGCTTATTGGGAGGTTAGAAATGAATCTTTGTCTACTTTGAGATAAAAATGTGAGCTCTTTTTTTCTCAAATAAAGAACTTAAAATAACCAGTGTTGTTTTGCTGAGTAGCACTTTGTCTGGGAAAGTGTGACTGTATGGTGCTGAATCCAGGTGTATGTAGACAGAATATGCTGACACATTGTCTGCGCTCACTGGCGTCTGATAACATTCTTTAAAAGATACCATTAGATAAGTCTCAAAGATTTGCCTACAATGAAATATGGAAGCCATGTACATTCACCTGCAGCAATAGCAGAATATAAAGAGCAAATTGCTAAATGGAAACAATTGAGCAGCTCTCCGTCTGTTCAGAGTTAGACTGCATGTTCTTTTCCTCTTGAGTAAAATAAAAATATAGATTTTTTTCAAGTTTTTACCCCTGTTTCCCCTGTCTTATTGAGTATTTATACATCAAAATCTCTTCTTTTTTTTCTAATTTTGATGACACTGCTCTGTACAGGGCATACATACATTTATGCAATTTAACATCCAATCAGATAAGCCGTCCCATTAAATAAAAGCACACTGAACCATTAGCACATCCAGCACAGGGATGGGTCGGATTTGAAATGCAGTCAGTTACTGAATATAAATTGCATGGACATTTTTATATTTACTAATAAAATCCATTTGCAAAAAAATGTAATCTAATCTAAATACTTTTCAATAACTTCAAAATCAAACGCTGAAAATATGGTAACATATACTAATTTTTTTCCTCTCTTTTTTCACTTTCAAACATGTCAAAATATTTTCACTGCAAATACAATTTGTTTTGCATATCCAGTGTTTATAGTTGGTCAAATCAAACTACCCATAAGACAGTACTGGCACAAACTACAGATGCGCCGTGTTTATTCTACAACATGCGGGATGCTGTTTATTCAGATTTGTTACGTTAAGTTCTTTGCTGATGACAGCAGCTTTATTTTTGGCTTGCACTAATTGCACATAGACGTTCTTGTGTTGCACATTTTTGAAGTCGAAATGATAAATGGCATGTCAGGCCCCCAACTTTGTATGTCAGATGCACTTCTCATGAGTTAATAGAACATTATGAAAAAAGTTTCATAGTTTTAAAATTGCCATATTTCAAAGGTGTTATCAAAAATGCAATCATGTAATCATTAACCATTGTCATTATAATCTAATTAAACATTTTTAAATGTAATCTGGGCTGATTATAATTACCATTATTACTATTATATATGAAGACTTAAAGTTATGCATAAAAAAGGCATGGCCGCTTTGAGTGACAGCTAGCCGCTAGCTGTCTGCTAGTCTTCACCTCAGCTAATTTGAGTCAGTTGTGTGGTTGGTGCATTTTAAAAGAATTTTTCCTTCTAATATTGGAGAAATAATATGGCTAACTCTGTGGTTCATTGTAGTAAAAAAACGGCCAAGACGTTTGTGTTCCATGTCTGTGCCCAGTTTTGGATGAGCTGGGAATTAGTTGGTGTCAGGCACTGCCAAGATGGTGGCGGCCGTAGCCACGATTCCACAATTAGTCAGACAGTGAAAAAGGAGTGAGAGAAGAATTAGGAGGAAGAACACTTGCTCTGTCTGCCTGATACTGAAGGTGTGTTGAAGAAATAAGCTTCTGCAAAGTTTCTCTTGACTTATTTTGTTTCTTTTGACAATAACTGTTCTTAATATTTGTTCTCTCTGCCTCATCCTTAGCTTTCTATGCCTGTGCTGCTTGTAAAAATTCTCAGTTGCTTTCTCCGCATGAAATGTGCGATCAAAATAGTTTTATTACTTTCTAGTGCACTGGGACAGTACACTGGGTACTTAACAGCTATGCCGAACAGTCTAAGATTCCGTGTCATGTTCAAGGGCAACTCAACAATGTATGCTGAAGGAGCAAGGAAGCGTTACTCCTTACTGACCTTTGGTATCCACCCAACAATCCTACAGTCATAAAACAGTTTCCCCAAACTTGAGCGTGCTGTTGTTCACTGATAAAACAAAGATTTTCTATGATGTTTGAGCTACAAGCAATCCCAAGCGACCACTGGAGGTCCAATATGTGAGTATATTATCAGGGCGTTTGTGGCCCTGAGCGTTTGTGACTGTTTGCTCCCCTCGACCCCCAGCTTCCTCAACACCTCCTATCTGCACTGCTACATGCACACATAAGCATGGCTACCCATACCAGAAGAGAAACAAATGCATCTACACACATGTACTCAAAGTGCTTTATGATGCCCTGTGATCTTTACACATGACATCTGTTTCATGGCAGCAGCATTCTCCGTGTGTCAGGCCTCTTATGGACTCAACCTTGGGCTGTTTATCAACCTTGAATGACCAGCTTACCAGTTGGCTCTCTAACTGGTGTGTTGGCTTCTTGCTTGTCAGACTGGATGGGTGTTGTGAGAGTTGTGGGCTGGTTGACTGGTTTTCTAGCAGGTAAACTGGTTGGGTGGGACAGTTACTTATGATTACGCCTTTTCCATGACCTGTAGCCACTGTCAGAGGTTCTGCATTTGTTTCTATTGTTCTCTGCCCAGTTTGGAGGTGCTTTTAAACTAAATATGTTGAAATGTGAAAGAAAATCAATATGAGCCCCTTATTCTATTTTTTGTTGCATAACTGTCGTCATCTACCCATCAATGCAAGAAAATTACCGTATGTTTGTCCATATACTGTATAGCATATAACCAAAGGGGTGTTGCCTTTTCAATACCATATATCCCAAACTTGGGATTTTTTTGTTTATGTCAACAAAAACAGACAAGAACTGTAGCCCTACCTCAGTTTTTGTTGTTGATGGGTCTGCGTGCCGATTCATGTGTGCTTTCGACTAGACAGCAGAGAAAAATCTGCAAGGATGCAGAGCGTTTATCCACTCAGAGCTGAACCTTTCTCAACTCACAGTACTCTCGGTTCTCCTCCTAAAATGCAATATGGACACAACTCAAAGTCCCTATTGCTAATGAAATAAATTAGAAAAAGTCGCTTTCTCCAAAGGCAAATATCCACGTCCATGTGCACATCCTGTGCAGACGACTGTCTGCCATCCAAAACTTCAACATATGTGTATATGTCTACAAATGCACTGACTGCACACATAGTACGGATTTGAATAATGCGCTGCTGCTGTCTGTGTCCAGTTTGCAGTATATCTGTTACCTTGGCTATCCTGATTACTTCTTTAATGATTTGACTGTTTATACTGAGAACTGGTTTCACTGACTGATTAGCTTTATGGGTCTGAGTTATTAGCTACTTGGGTTGCTGAGTCTGTATTTAATAATCTCACTGGGAGTGAAGCTAGTTGGTTTGCTGACTGGTTGCCTTATTTGTCGGCCAATGTCGTGGTGCATCGGCATGTTGGGTATTTCTGTGCTGGCGGGTCGGTTGGCATCCTCTGTAAGTACATACATGGGTGGGTGGGTGCTGGGCTGTCAGCTTGATGTTTGCCGGTTTGCTGGGTGACCGACTGGTTGACTCGATGGCTGGATGATTCGACAGCTGGCTGTATGGTGTTAGAGGTAATCACAGAGAGAGACTGTTAGAGAGAGAGAGAGGGAAATGCCTGAAATGTTCATGATGGCGGTGATGCAGTTTGACATGTGGAACACTAAGTGTATTAAACCAGTGCACTGCAGCCCTGTCACCATTCATCTGTCTATTCTGCTGACACCGGCTGTGTGTGTGTGTGTGTGTGAGAGATGTGGGAGTGCACGTGTGAAAAGTGCTTTTGTATAAATGTGTGCAGTTTTGTGTTTGTCTGTGTGGGCGTGTGCACAAAAATGCACATGTATGTGTGTGTGTGTGTGTGTGTGTGTGTTTCTTAAATCAGTTCCACCTGCTACTGAATGTGTGTAATGTACACCATGTACCCTGGGTAACCTCAGATATAAAACACACACACACACACACACACACTACGTGGTTTTCATGTATCCTAACTGTGTTAATGCATGTATTACATGAGTCACATGGTCGATCAGATTATTGCATTCCATTTCTCTACTCTGCTTGTATTTGCATTTCTATTATTGGGTTTAAATAAAAGACTGAACGATGACACATAGCCTGATCCTGAGAGATTTGACAGCATGCTGCTTTAGTTATTGACTATATATATATATATATATATATAGGGGTGTCACGATTCTCCATACCCACAATTTTTAAAAAAAATTTCAGCACTGACAGCCCCATTATTGTTAGACGATCGTATCTGGATTTGTAAAGATCCTTTATTATGTCCTGACAACTGTCATTTACATGTTCACATTTTTCTGTAAAAAGATATGGGTATTTTACAACAGCTTGACTTCGTCCCGGTGGCTTTTTGCAGTTACACGGTCAGACAAATTTCAAATAATATTCGCTAAAAAACGACGATTCCGGAGTTCAACATAAAATACCACCTTTCTGGGATTCAACAATGAACAACAAAAGACAGAAATTCAGACAATTCCAAAGTTTGGTTTCTCTTCACAATCTCAAATCAATAATGAATCTCTGACCGTGTTATCAGTTCAGTTTTTCTGCCTGTGTTTCCAAATAATCGTTTATTTAATCTGTGCTCGTTTCTTTAGGCTAGCAACGTTTTCTAAGCACCGTGGAGAACAGGCTGTAATGAGTGTCCACTGCAGAGACACTGGCACAAAAGTGGAGTGGCTCTCTGTTTTTATGTGTATGTTATATGCAGTAAAAAGGTTCGACCTCCTCCCTTTCACCAGTGAAATGTGCCGTTTATCTGCTGCTGGTTAAGGGATAAAACGCGATCTCTGAAGGTGTCGCAGAGGCAGCTGTGAGTCAAGGCCAGCAGAAGAACATCTTATTGACAAAATCACTTAAGCTGCCTCCCCTCTCTCTTTTTCTCTCTCTTTCATATTGATATACTGGAATCCTTTACTGAGGTCCTTTGCTCTTTCTTCTCACCTTCCAACCCATCGCCTCTCTTTTCTTCTCCCTCTCTCGCCCTCCGTCTGCCCCCATCTTTACATTGACAGGGTCTTTATGGGTTCAGTAATAAACGTGACCTCCTCTTTCTTCTTTTCTTTCTCCTTAATCTTCTGCCTCCCTGTCATTTTCTCCCCCTTCTGCCTCCTCTTCCCTCTTTTGACCAGTCCTTCAACTCCCCTTTTTCCTTACCTCCTCCTTATTCTCCTCTTCCATTTATTCTGCCCATATTAATCCCCTTATTCCTACTCTTCCTCCATTACCTTTTTCCTTTGCTTGCATTCCATCCCCCCAATATTCATCCTCCTTCCTTCCTCTTTCTTTCTACCACCTTTTCTTCTCTGCCAAATTCTTCTGTCCACTCCACCTCGATCTCTTTTACTGTGATCTTCCCATCTTCCTTTCCTTCCTCCAAGACAGATAGCCACTTATCCCTTTTTTATTTCAGTTTTTTTTTTACAGCTCAGTGAGGTGGAGTTCAGAGGTGAAATGAGAAGAGCAAGGTCAGAGCGGGCTTCAGCTCTTTCTTTGAAATAAGGCGAAGAAGACAAAGTACAAGAGATGGGGAAGTGAAGGGAGGTCTCAACCTCTAGTTATTGCCTCATTGTCTATTTGCAGCCTCACGTGTCACGGGTTACAGGTGACAAATCATGTGAGACTATCCTCACCAGAAAAACAAAAGCAAGAGTTGTCTGTTCAAATTTGTTTTCTTGAATAGCAACCTTTGGTGCAACCGTGGATTTGCGGGGTGACAAGGGTCACCACCCCAGTCATAATTGTCTCTTTGGGGTATTTTTTCTCAGGAAGAATCTTTTTTTAGAGGTGGAACCATTTCTTTACAGCTGCAACACACCAGAGATGATACTTCTAGGTGCACACCTATGAGTGCTTCTAGACACTTGACTTTAGAACTGCCAAGTCTATTTAACCAACAAATTATTACAGGTAAGTTAATAATATCAGGGGAAAGATTGCATTTTTAAAAAATGATTTCTTCTGTTACTGTATTTCAGTTATTGAAGTTTATGGCCACTAGCATGCCAACATTTAGGCTTATCAAACTTGTATATACATCATGCAAAAACCTAAAGTAAAGTTACCTCCATGCTTTTACAAGGAGGCTAACGTATTCGGTTCGGTTAAAGCAGACCCTGGGTTTGTCCGCTCAGTGTTCGTTTGAGCCGCTGTGAAAGCTGTCAGGCCAAGACCGGTTGAAAAGGAGGGTCTCTGCCCGCATCCAAGCAGACTTGTGTGGTTGTGGTGAGAAAGCAAGTGGACCAACCACAGAAGGTTTGATATGTGGTTTTAGCATGATTTCAAATTGCTCTTAATTCCATCGGCTGATTGTGAACTGCTCAAGAAGCCCTATAAGCTTGTCTTTACTACAGAGACATCTGTCATGGATTGATTAATCAAACAGGCAATTTAATAACCATGTTTATTTGGTTAACTTTGGTAGATTTTGTTATGATGGTAAGGCTGATATGTTCTGCATTTTGCATGTGTAATAGAGAGAAATAAATACAAATATAAAGACTCTCAGAACAGCAGTAATACGAGTGTAGCTTCTTTGTTACTTCACCCGCAAAAATAAGAAAACAAATGTTGGATACACTGAATATTATTTGATCTAGTCCAACATACTGGTCCCATTGTGGCCACCCCACTGAAAAGTGCCTTGCTTTATGCAGATATTGACTGTCCTCTCTGAGTAGCAAGGCTGAGGTTGCACGATGTTATGTTGCACTGAACCTACTATGAAGGAGGTAAGGGTGGATGATTGGGCAGGCTCTGCAAAGTGTGTTAAATGCTTTTGTAAATTAGGAGAAACATACTTACACAATGCACAGAAAGAAAATGCATTTTCATCGAGCATCTGCTCCATAATTGTGCTTTAAAAGTTGAATTTAACTTTTTTGAAAACACAGATTATACTTAGCTAGTGTGACTTTCTATATTTCGGCTTAGTAACATTAATGAGCAAAGGCTCTTAACCAGAATGAGTGGGCAGAGGTCACATTTTCCTGGCAAGAAGAATAAAGACTATATAGATTTCTATAATTTTTTTTGACAAATTTGACATGTAGAAATAGATTTTGTGCTTGTTTCTCAGGCATTATGTTGATGCTACAATGGATTTAGCAGTATAACAATACAATAGGGAGGTCAAAGGCCACAGTTTCTGGGCAATAGTCCAGACATCTTTTCATTTTTTGGAAATGGGAAAGAAGAAACTGCAGGAAATAAAAGAGCTGCAGATTGCGAGGAGGGATGATTTGTAATAAAAAGAGACTTTAAGAGTGACATAAAATAGATGCAAGTTGAACTAGATGACAGTGATACATTATGAAAGTGTCAAGACGTGTCCGTTCCACATGTCAGATTTTCCCAAGAAGCTAATCAGTTCGTGGTCGCCTCTGTCAGGGTTTGTGCCAGAAACACTTAGAAACAGGGGTTGGACCCAGAAGCAGATACTGCAGGCGGAGCAGGTTTCATGCAGTGTTTTACTAAACAAAAGGTCAACTCTCAGGTCATTTGGCAGGCGAGGGTCAAAACCAAGAATTGTCCAACAAAGGCAAACAAATCCAAAATGGGCAAAGGCAAAAATTGCAAAATCCACGCTGGGAAGAAAGCACACAAGGTAAGACGACGGACTGACAAAGAAGGAGGGGAGCACATGGTCTTAAATACACAAGGAAGGGAAGGTTAACAAGACACAGGTGAAGCATGAGGGCAGGGCGGGTTAATCAAAACAGCGTGATGTGTGAAGCAGGGCAAGACACACGAGGAAAGGGCTGCAAAATAAAACAGGAAATAACAAACTAGAAACTCAAACGACAGCATGGGAAGTAACAGCACAGAGATTTTGTGCTGGAGGAGAGAAAAGCGTCAAAAAAAAAAAGATCTCTATCAAGATTTTTTACATTTTAGATATCTAAATTAAAAAAACATAAATTTTAATTACATAGAGCAACACTGTCAATGATAGCATTTTGTGTTTAATTTCAGTTTTCAGCCACTGTGCTTCAACTTCTAACTTTATATCAATACCTTTTAGTCATACTTTGTGTGCAGCTTTTAGTATTTTGTTTCGCAACGCTTGGCTTCTTGATGGGTGTAACAAGCATGCAGGGAACAAGCCGGCACCTGTTCTAGCTAATTGGGCATCTTTTGAAACCCACAAATCCACTGTCGTGACTTCGAATGCTGGAAAACAGGAGCGTCAATACTGTCGCCTAAAAAACATGGAAGGTGATGAAAACAAAGAGAGAATTTGAGTAAGAGACAAATTAGAAGTAAGAAGTAAACAAAGTAGAAACGTGGTATAAACCCAAGCAAAGTAACCTGGTCACAATCTGAAGTAGCAACCAAACATAAAGTGAAAATTCAGGTCAGGTTTTTCTGAGCTGAGGTAACGAAACAAGGCATCCCAGTCAAAGAATGAAAAACAAAGACTCCAGACGACGCGCTGCACTTATTTTGAACGTTCATTCAGGAATATCAAATAACATAAAGCTCAGACTGTGTTTACTTCCCTTCATATTTTTGCCATTCAGCTGTGTGTATAATGTAACACACAGTCGGACAGCTAATGAAGAGTGACAGTTCAGGCTGTAAGATGAGAAAGGGTGTGTGTGTGTGTTTATGCTTTGCAGACAGGGCGGAGGTAGAGAACTTACATTTGTGTGTATCCCAGTGTGTCTGTGTGTCAGCAGGAGAGCCCATATTTAATGCCAACAATCATCCGATATGTGTGAGAGCACGAGGGCCTCGGCCTAAATATAAACTGCACCACATCATCTGGCTCTTTTCTTCAGTGTGTGTGTGTGTGTGTTTGGGGTTGTTTGGAGCACTGTGGATCAGTTTACTAAGACCATGCATGTGTGTGTGTGTGTGTGTGTGTGTGTGTGTGTATTATTTTCTCCTAACCTTAATTTACCCTCAGAGAGTCTGCAGCGGCACTTCATATTCGCACACTCATAGAGAAAATGACACACTGCCCTTTGGTTTCGACGTCTTCTGGTCTCCCAACACCTCGCCAACCTCATGCGTGGTATTCAGTGCTGCCATGAATAGTTAGTAAGTGGGAAGGCCATTGGTTCCTGGAGTATCACAACTGTGAATTAACTTTGGGAAGTTTTAATGTCACGGGCACAGGTTGCCATTTGTCACTCTGATCGGTTGCCAGCCTCACGAAGGTGGATCTCATTTAATAGAAGACGGTGTGAGGGTAACCGTCATCCCTGAAGAATTTTGATTTAGGTTCTGTCTGTGTGCTTTTGACAGCCTTTCTGTAAATGTACTGAAACCAATGCTGAATTCAGTGCAGGAGAGAACATACAATACATATGTTCTATCAATGTGTTCTATAAATAGACCAACTTTTGTGCATGCCAACCCGGTACCTGTTAATTAACAAAGATTCTACACAGACAACGGGAGCTCTCACTCCTGAACAACGTTCAAAACATAACGTGACATATACGCTGAATAAACAGCAGACCGTTAACACTCGGTGATTAAGCATTTCTTAATAAAATGCCCCCGGCTAGTTAACACATCTTTTGTAATACTGCCATTTATAAAAATTAATCAAAGAACCAGCTAGTCTCTAACACAGTTGGTCACCTGTTTTGCTGATGGTTTCACTGGGCGAGTTTTATGCTCATCCTCCTCGGAGGTGAGATCCAAAGAGATGAGGCGGATCAATAAGCATCAATCCGGAGATACCTGGGTCTTTTCAGAAAGCATGATCTTTCAAAGGAGAGGGATTGATTATAGATACAAACACTGCAGTTTCCTGCTGTGACTCAATCACCAGCTGTTAATTTGCTACTTCCACACTTAACGTCAACGATCTGCTCTCACGGATGCAATAATCGCTGCAGGGTTGCACTTTAAAACTTGGCCAAAGAGAAATTATACTAAATGGTATGAACAGTCAAAATGGAAATATACTATTGATAGAAACTAAAGACCATTACTGTATAGTTTTGTATGTATGTACGCAGCAAATGAGCCTGAGCTTTCAATGCTGGCTGTTCTACGGAGGAAACTAGGGGAACAGAATCTTACTAGTCGACTACTGATTAGTATATTTGTTCGAGGGTAGAAACATTTAATTGACTAGTGGGCTAATTGAGCACATCTCTGGACACACGCACACACACAGAACGAGTCATGTTTAAAATTAGCTGGCGTCTTGGTGCCACATGTCAGAGATGGTGAGAAATAAGAAGATGAAGGTAGAGAGACATTTACTTCTAGACAGACGACATAGCAGAGCTGAGCTGCAGGAATAAATGTGTGCGTGTGTACTGTGCACACACACATGAGAATACACTGTACAGGTGAGAGCCACTGACCTCATTTAACTCACATATTTAGAGGGAATGTGTCGATGTCACTTGTTAACACGACACGAACCCTCTGACCACAACAAATGGCAAAACAAGCACACTGCAGCTGTTATGTAGAGTTGTGATACTAAGAGGAAACCACACTAATACTTTGGCATAAAAAGGCTCGAACAGTCAGACGCCCATTTATATTCTATGGCCATGAATTGAGATACCTGACTAATTTATATGTATATATACAGTATGTATATTACCCCCAAATCTGAAGGCATATAACACCAAGGCCGTTTTTAATGCGGACGTTTTGGTAAAGTGCAGGTGTGATTAATAATATTAATGATAACACCATTACATTGAAGTGTCCCAGTAAGCCAGCATGCAAAATACCATTTAAATCTAAATAAAATGCAGCATGATAATTGTATTGGTGACACCCATTGACTGTATATAAAGATGGATGAACATCTCCTGCTGAGGATGCAGGATGTGACTCACGGAAATCAATGTCCGTCGGCTTGATTACAATCCCAGGGATTCATAAGGATATTCTGCTTTTCTGTGAACAGATTTCTAAAATGATTTGGCTGTTATTATAAATTTGGTGCAGCAAATAAATGTGCTTGTTTAGCTACCTGTCCAAAAGTACAATGAAGGGAGCCATCATTAATGTTGTTAGCTATGGCAGGTTAAAATGTCGGCTGTGAGAAAGAGACAAAAAAGACCAAAAAAAAAACAAAGCAAGGAATCAAGACAGGAGCTGTGGAAATTCAACTCGCAGAGCTGTCAATCATGCACAAAATGGGTGCTCATTTAAAAAAAGGTAAGCATTATACTGAAAGGGGACAAACTGTAAGTCACATTTCTCTGCACATTTGGAGAGTCTTTGGAAAACGGCACGGGCGTCTTCATCCCATGTTGACGTGTTCATTCTTCAAAGGGATTCAGCCCCTGAAATCTATCTTTAGCGTTTCTGCGACGTCACAGAAACACACACATGCTCAGTGTGAGCAGCGTACCGTGATGTGATGCACTGATGATGATAAAAATGCTGCAAGATGATGATGCAACTTTAATTCCTAGTGACACAGATGTGTGAGGAAGGATATTAATGTGTGTGTGTGTGTGTGTGTGTGTGTGTGTGTGTGTGTGTGTGTGTGTGTGTGTGTGTGTGTGTGTGTGT
>JBBPCS010002638.1:0-13247 GCA_037974645.1 Hollardia meadi
TCTATATATATATATATATATATATATATATATATATATATATATATATATATATATATATATATATATATTATACATTAGATTTATATTTTATTTTATATATTTTATATTATTACAACTGTGTTTATACATCCCATAGGTTATAGACAAATACATTATTAAACACATGTATTAAATTAACATTATAGTCTGTTTTAAAGCATTCATAAAATGCTCATAAATGCTAAATAAACATTTTTAACTGTTACCAGTGCATGTTGGCTACCTTTATAAAATGTTATGTAAATGCAAAGCTTCTATTAAGCATGAGATTTATCATTTGTTGTTGTTGTTATTGTTGCTGCTTTGTGACAGATGTCACACTGGAAAGATTAATGGCCTTGCTGACATGACTGGCACCACGCAGCTCGATGACTAATGCCATTTTGACATACAGCGCACTGCAGCATGTGGTTTCTGTTCTATTTCAGACAAAGGGACAAATGGTGCAAAAAGCCATGGGCAAAAAGAATATGCCAGTTTCCATGGCAATGCATACACAGAAAATCTAACGGGCTGGGAAGTGAGAGAAGGGACTATGGTAACGCATCTGGAACACCCAGGCAGTGAGACACTTGTTGCTGTGATGCTCTGATGACTTATTGACAGCAACAAAGTGTAGTCAATAATAAACAGCACAGCTTCTCCTTTTTCGCTCAATACTCCATATAGAGAAACATCAGTGTGGCCATTATTGACCCGGACAAAACTGTCATTACAGGTCCCCTTTTGGTCAAACATGTGACTTTATAACTGTGTATGAATGTGTATTGCAAAAAAGCAAACCCCACTCCTCATAGAATTATGCATGAACATGCTGCATTTAAGTGCTGTTGGAAATACCCTTATTACAATCTGTACAACAGTAAATAGAGACAATGAAGCAAATCCTCTTTTCAAGAAAACAGTCAGTTAATCAGTTTAGTCGTATAAGTCTTTAATCCACCGGCTTGAGTAATGAACATGGTGAAATCCTACAAGAGCCCAATGAGCTATGCGAGCAGCGTGGCTCTAAAGATGGTGATGTTGGTGTGTTGGTTGGTCCACCATTTTGCAGATTGAAATATTTTTGATTTAGTGAAGACATTCGTGGTTCCAAGAGAATCAATCCACATGACTTTGGTGGTGGTTTAACTTTTCCTCTACTGCTATCACGAGGTTGACATTCGTGGGTTTGAGTGAAAAGTCTCAACAACTATGGAATGGAATTTTGTACAGTAGTGCAGTGCCCGTTCCAAACATGCCTGTTTGGGATGGGCCCATTACTGGGCCTCCAGCATTGCTGCTTGCAGCTGTCCCAAGAACTGCACACCCAAACAACTTTACACTCAACACTTTTTCCATGGGCCCTGAGCAAAACACCTGCCATGACATAGTGGCATCCCACAATACTGACATTGCATATAGGGGTCCCCTCTCAATACACTCCACACTGTGTACTTCTAGGGGGACTACTAATAAATCTCTCTCTTTCTATTTTAGTTAAACATTTATGTTCCCCACACAATTAAATCCTTAACTTCAAATCGAGCACTAACTATCATCAGCTCAAAACTTGAAATCCTCCAGTATCTTAGCCTACACCTGCAAAACTAATAACTTTTAGGTTTTCTTCCTAAGATGTGCAACATGTTACCATTATTTACTGCCTGTCAAACTGCATTAACACATGGACAAGTTATACAAGTTATACAATTCCAAATGCAGATCTCCCAGAAGGAGGAAAACACAGATAGCCACTTTAAGTGGAAACAGACAATTTCCCCACCTATAGTGTGTTCAAGAGGTTGTTGGCACCGCTAGCGCAGAGACAACTTGATTGATTTCTGGTTTCCACAATGTAGAAACTACCAACAACATGTGTGAGTTAATTCATTCATTTGGTCTGATTGGATCGCCAGTCAGCTTTCATTTTCCCAGGAGATTTTGAGTCCAGAAGTGGACAAAATTGCATTCTGCAATCATTATTTACCTCATAATGATACATTAAACCTAAAATCTTGTCTATTGCGAGGCCGGTCTTATTTCCAGGGTGTCGAATACCGCCATTTTGGTTCGTCCCTCTGCCTCTCACCCAGAGGCAGAAGGTATCCTTTAGCGTTTGGATGAGACACATCGGTTTTAAATGCACCTTCAACATATCTGAGTCAATATGAGACGAGCGGTGGAGGTCGGGGTCACACACACACACACACACAGCCACCCAGGAGATCAAAGATAGATCACAGATCTTTTCCTAAACCTAACTACTGCAGTAGTTTGTGTGCCTAAATCGAACCAAAGTGCTGTTTCATGCTCGGCACATGTTAGAAGTGTTTTGTTGGGAGGAAGGCATGTTGCACACAGATGCTAAAAGGTATCTTGTGCTTCTGGATGAGATGCGATGCGTACGTGAAAACAAACCCAAAAACAGTATCTGACACCCTGGGATGAGAACGGGTTGCTGTTTTCAGTTTAAGGCACAGTCTCTACGGTATCTCTGACTTACAGATGTGTTCTTTGCAACAGCATTCTTGCATACATACACATCTGTAATGACAAAATCATTCTGGCTGACTTGAGAATGAAGGAGTCAGGGGTCCAGGAAGAGATCACATATGGTGAATAAAGACACTAAAGGCACATTCCAAAATTCTTCATGTTCCACTATTGATTTGTTTTCTTCCCCGTTTGTGTTGCAGCTGGCTTTAAATGACCCTTAAGCAGAGTTTTTGTCCCACAATACTGATCCAGAGGAATGCACATGTATGTTTCAACACTTCTTTTTTTTGGGTCTTTTACAGGTTGGCTCCATGCATGCATGTATGTAATAGATTGCTCTCGCTGACCTGAAACCTCCTCAAGGTTCACATCTGCTTGTAATTACTGACCAGCCTCGCTTGTCAGCCAGCGCTGCTGGTGTGTGTATGTGTGCGTGCATGCTTGCACATGTATATGTCACACACCAACGATTAATTGGCTTCTCCACCTGTTTTGGGTTGTCCCTGACACTGCCTGAAGGGGAAAATAACCACTGAATTATGGATCCCTGGTATCCACACACAAGTTACATAACCCTGTGAAAATGTAATTCAATGGTATCAGGCTTATCATTGGTTGTAAAATGTGAGGTTATCAACATCAGTATGGGAGGTCATGCAGATAGAGTATTATGTGAAGAAGACAATATGTTATGGTTGAAAATGCAGTTATCACACCACCCGTTCCAATGTTAAGAAAGCTGCAGCTGCTATGATTTAAGACATAACTGGTTGTGTCTATATGCAGCTAGAACAGAAATCATCAAAGTATCCTTTTTAAAGTACAAATGGCAAACATGTGTTGCTTCCAGCTTCTTAAATGTGAAACACTGATTTGGGATCAGTTGCCTTCTCCAAACATGGTAGTTGACTGAATACAGGTGACAATATTTACATTACGGTTGCATAATTTGCATTTGGTCTGGTCAAGTGCACTGCATTAAAATGCACTTCCAAAAAATCTGCAGAGGAAAAATATTATTCACTCACGATTTATTCAAGTAAGACAACTTTGAGGCAGTTTTTGTCTTTTCCAGCATGCGGAATCATGCAGAGGGGGGCACTCGGTTCAATATTTCCTCCCAAGAATCACATGCTAGCAACAAAACGGTGTCTATAGCAGCATATTGTAGTAATCATTTATCTTCTGTTTTTAATAGAGCCAAAATGCAAAACTTGGCTGAGTGTAACTGTCAAAACAACTTTTATGTTTGCTCCTGATTTGTTGAGCGGTTACAAAACTTTCTCCAACAATGCACATTGTTTATGAGCACTTTCTGGATTTCGCAGCTTTGCATGCACTCTATGGAAGTATTTTATCTTTTTCTTTTTTTTTTTTAATTTCAACAATCATTACATTTGCAAAATAGCAAAAAGCGTACAATGTTTTCAGTTGATTTGTGAAGGGAAATTACATCTCTTATAGCTGTATTTCTGAAATCATACAAAGTCATTTAGTATTTTCTGGACAGTTAAAATTGGCATCTTTATTTTAATTGGCAATAAATTATTTGTTTTATTTCTATTTGTTCAATCTATGACAGCCTACCACACGTTTGCGAGGAAACCCGGGATTTGAAAATCAGCCCAAACGCTCACTGCATGTTGCTTCTCGTCTGCCTTTGCATTTAATGAGGCCTCCCTGGCTCAGTCGCAAGAATGAGCAACTTAGAGCCTGTGCTCCAAATATTAGCCCCAATCATTGGCAGGCACATCTAAAGACTCGGGTGAACTTCAAACATATTAAAGACAGATTAATATGAAGGGCCTGCGGCAATAATGAGGCCCGACCTTGAAGATTTAGGATCTTGTATAATGGTTATATAAGCTGCAAAAGCAAAGAAAATCAGATATTGTACCAACACCATTGCAGATAGTGGAAAGAGAGGTTGACGTAATGCATGGGGTTGTGTGTGTGTGTGTCTGTGTGTGATAATCTGAGGATGGCATCATCCAAAAATCTGTCCTTCAGCTGTCATTGGCAAATTGAAACTCTGCTTTCTGCACCGGGATGATACACAGAATTGTGTCAAGTAAAGCATCTTTAGCAGCTTTAGTCTAAAAAAAACCATTCAAAAGCTTCATTCTTAAATGACACTGTATAGGAACTAGGGTAAGGCAGAAAACAGCTGTAACATGGCAGTGATTGGCCATCACCCCTACTTTGCCTTGCAAACCATTCATTTGCTTGCGAGGCATGTTGGGAAACCTTCAAATTGCTTGGGACGGTCCAGGAGCGAGACAAGAAACAATGGATAACTTTATCTCTTCTCTGTACTTATGTCTATGACTTTAGGCTTAGCCAATATTTTGTCCTTTACCTTTATTTTTCTTTTAGGCCCACACACAAACCAAGCTCTGATAAGTCAGTAAATTCTCCTCTCTCTGACCAGACTAGCCAGCTCAGCTAATGAAGCTGGTTAATCATTACTTACCCTGCAAGGAGAGTAGAGCTCTTTTGGTGATTACTGCATATGCTGATTGGAAGGTGGTGTGTGTTGCTTGCTCCACGTCAACTGAGAAAAAAACGAATTCTGGCCTGACAGAGCAGTCAGCGCTCAGTCCTTGACCTGCGTGCATGTGTGTGTGTTTACGTGAGTTCCTCCAGGCCTCCATGTGTGTTGTGGAGTGATTCAAAACTCAAATTAAGGTCACAACTCAGCGGTAGCCTAACCACTGCCAAACAGACCTGCAGATGACAATTGCTCTTTCAAGCACCAGAGGTGAGCACGATTTCAGTCAACAGACCTGCACAGCCAAGGAGGTGGAAGGATTATTAAACAATAATTGCCATGGTGTTTGTTTTTTTTCTCCATTTATAGTGACGACGGCTACAGATCTTTTCATCAACAATGTTTAATTCAGAGCCCGATTTCACTTTCACAGATTGCAGACTTATTTGCTATTCCGCATTTCAACCTTCTCGGCATCGGCTAAAGTCAATCTGGAAATGACATCCGCAGAAACTCAAACTGCAACTCGTTACACAGTGATGTAATGACCGCGGAGCATGCATTCATTTTTCTCAAGCAATATCAAATTCCGAAAGTGATTGGAGGGAGAGACTCATGCTACCCCACCCTCATCACTCCACTGGCAAAATTATGATCCTCCAATGACTTCCCAACTGGGTCTAATTACTGTGCTTACTGAACACTAGATATATACTGCAAATGTTGCCAAACATTAAAATAGGGATGCACAATATAGATACTTTTTTCAACCAATACCAATAATTTCACATCTTGGAAATCTTTTACAGAGTTCATAACCTGTGGTTTATGCACAACTGAGAGGAGCAAAAATGGATGATTGAATATTGCATAGCTCTAATAAAATGTGTTATGTTTAAAACCCAGAGATACTCAGTTAACGATCGAACCTAAAGAAACCGGTAATCGTTTCAGTTCCACACTTAAATTTCTGTTTCTCATCCATTTAGCCTTTTTATCCCAAACGAATTCCCCACTTTCTGCATTATATGAAAACAGTTTTAAACAGCTCACAAATAACTGAACTGAATATAAATATGTCCACAGTTAGGGAAAAGAATAGTTATATTTAGTGTGCCTTCATTACCACAGATAGACATTCAATACATACTGTATACAGCACATTGCATGTGTACACACTTTATCAGTCAATCAGTCAAAATGGTTGTGTTAGTAGCCCCATGGGCATTACTTTCCCATCGAACATTTTGCAGTCACAGCGCTCTATTATGTCAGCACCGTGAGAACGCGATCTCACACACACATAAACAGGCTTCGCAGGAACAACTCCCAGAGAAATGTAGGGCCACGCCACCACTTCTGGAATGTTAAATAGATAAATTCGGAGATTAAAATTGGCATCTGTGCCAAAAAGCCAGAACACATCGGGCCTCAGATGTAAAGTTGTGACTTATTTGGCCCCCAACTCGCCTTCTCTTATTTGCCACAAGCGTGAAAAGCAAAATCCAGCATACCAGGATAGCCACATGAAATTGCTGCCATGCCCCCTTATGTTTCCTCCTCATTCCAATAACACACACCTCCTAACCACTTTCCAAGTCTCAAGAAACTTTGTTCAATCAATATAATGTCAAAATACTTCAGTAACAAGCACAGGCAATTTACATGGGCACACACACCCAAGTGCACACAACAACCATACCAAAGACTCAGACAACTCACATTACTTCCTGCTTTCCAGACAGACACATGACATGCTATGGGATGGGGGGGGGACAGGAAGTCTCTTTTTTAAAGAAAAGAAGTGTGACTTCAACGCAACCAAACAACCAAAGTTAGAGTGTTTCCAGATGTCTTAGGAGATGTCCCAAAGCGCATGATAAATTCAAGAATTTCTGGCAATTCATTTCTAATTCCAAGAACCCAGTGTCATTAATCTGTCATTTTTGTAACAGCTGCTGTCTTCTGAAGACTTTTTTATACCCTTAAGAGCCTGACATTTTTCTCTGCTTGTCGAATTTCAAGACAAACGATGTCACACAGCCTTAGCTGTAGATGTTTCAGTTGAGGGGCGGTTTTGCAACTGTGGACTGGGGCCTCCTCCTGCTTGCCCAAGGTTTCCTCACTGAAAACGTCCATGCAGATGTGCGTTACATGTGGAATGAGTTGGCATTTTTAAAGGAAGTGGGGTTACAACTGTCAGTCAAGATAAGAATGACTTCTGAACCGTTTCAAAAGCACATTCTTAAACACATTCTTGCATGGAGTTTACATACATTTAGGAGTTTAACGCCTTCCATTATAAGAGATCAGAGCGTGAGTTCACCTCAGCCTTTATTTTTTCATGAACGTAAGCATGTTAGATTATACGCTGATCCTATTAGAGAATAGTTAGTTTATTTTTCGCAGCGGTGGTGAGAACATGAGCCAACGAAAGCATAGCACATTCCCTTGGTTTTGCCCTCTCTGTGCTTCGTCCCCCGTATCCATTTAACACAGCGGGATCAGAGCAAGAGTCTCCATAAGACTCTTTATTTTCCACGTGGGTGCCAGAGTTCCCCCCTCCCTGTTAATCCTGCAAGGTAGTTAAAGAGCGGGGATTAAAACCTGCTTGCCTGCTTCTCAGAATCCGGATGATGTTGATGATGAAGATGACAGAGTTAAGGCAGAGCTGTGGTCACTTTGCGAGACACATGGCAGCGTTTTACGCCGAGCTCAAATGCAACGTGTGCGCACGAGCCGTCGCACATGTGTTCAGAAGATGTAGCACATGGATGGGGGAAACAAGAATGTGCAGAGAAAATCTTGCGCATAAGCATGCACGGACCTGTAGTTTGAAATATTAAACAGAATGTAGACGACTCACAGGTGCTCCTTCATTCAGAAGATAACAACCACCATCAAATATGTTAAAAAAAAAAATTGTTCTGTCTTGTGAGTTTGACCATGATGCCTTTTGCAGGTCAGGTCAAAGCTGCCCCAAAGCTGAAAGTGCGTCCCTGTATTTTCACACGACAATGTGATCAATGTGTTTCACTTAATTTTTTGACCCCAAACAACTTAAAGGCCGCATTTTATACCCGAGGGCTCGTCCGTCAGGATGAGGTGGAGTCTGCACTGACTCTGCAGCTTCCGATGGAGATTGAGAGTCTTCCATGGCTGGACTGGAATGTATGACCGGGCTGAGACACGGCACATTTCAGCCCCTGGGGCTACTGATGGCTGAGCAACTACAGAGCACTTTCTTCATGCCTGATCCTTGGAAATGCACATCACAGACATTGAATCTGGCCATACTTTTGTCATATATCTCTGAGTCTCTGTTTCTGGGAAATTTCTGAAGATTATCCTTATTGAAGCAGAGAACTTGGTAATGTTTTATAATGACACTGTAGCATATATACTGTGTGTAATGTGTGTAAATATATATTATCCACAGAACAACCCAGTCTTTAGATATTACAAAAATCTGAGTGTTTTGTTTTTTAAATTGGACTAATCTGATATATATATAAAAAATATATAAAGATATTATTATATATATAAAGATTTAACCAAAAAAATCAATCATTTGTGTACAAAAATACTTTGCAATGAAGTCACTTAATTTATTTTCTTACCTTCCTTGGAAGGGCTTTGCATAATTAACTATTTCACTTGTCACTTTTTATAGAAAGAGGATTCTGTGGGCTATTTTCATCACAAGACAACTTTTTTTAACGGTAAAATCTGGTGGTCAGCAGCTTCTTGCAGCAAGAAACACGGCAACCTTTGGTGCGTGGGGACACACAAGAAATCCAGGAATTTTTCTATGAAAAGTTTAAAAACCGAACCTACAGTACATGACCCTTAACTGCCTATTCTAATAATTTGGTGTAAACCACTGAAAAACAATGAACCACAGCATGTAAGAGAAAACATTTCAGAAGTAATTAAATGAACGTTTGAAGCCATTGGCCTTGTTTCAGTCCAGGAAGTTTTAGCCAAGTGTAACTTCCTCGCCACACCCGCCACTGCCCAGCGATGCTTTGTTCTCTCTGGACAGTGGATGTGACACTGCATGTGTGTGCATGTTATTTGTGCACGTGGAACACAGGTCAGAGTCGGGTCAGCTGGTCTATTATTGATTTCCTAGCGGAAAGAGAATGAACACAGCGCTCCAGCGCCGCTGTCCTGCCCAACCGACTTTCAACTGACCGAAACGTGGGTGTGTGGTGCATGAATGTGCGCCAGTGAAGAATGCTGCAAATGTTAACAACGACTTTGTGTAGAACACTTTAAACAGAGGCTGATAGCTGCTAAAAGGGGTGTTTAATTAACTCCTCATCACCTTCCCACTGGAACTGATCCGTGAGAGCAATCAGAACTCATACAAAGGCTGTTACTCACTGGGTCTGTTATGTGTACGTTTGATTACAGGTAAGAGTTGGGAAACTGAAACATTTTTTTAAAATTAATCTTGCAAGAAAAATATCAAATGAAATATGAATCTGGGGTAAGAGAAAGACCCTCCCCTGCTCTCTCCTAACAACCAGACTACCCTCCCTTAAGCCTAGAGACAAAATACATCACCCTTCCCATTTTCCAACCCCACCTTCATCCCCTAATAATTCTTGTGCTAAACAGCTCTAAGGCCTTTTTTTAGGTCTTTTTAAAAAAAAATCAAACTATTTAAAAAACTGTCTCAGTGGAATCTGGGCCTTGGGCCAAGGAACAACAGTGAATCTGAATTTAAAAGGATTTCTTAACTTCGCAAGGACTGTCTTACTCTGAACAATGCTTGTGCATGCCAAGTATCAGTCAACACTGATTATGAGTTAACCCACTGAAGTGAATGAATTCCAAAGGACACAGAAGATTTCCTGCTCTCTTCCACCTGTTTTATGGAATCAATAAACACATGATCGCTGCACTGAAAACATATTTTTCAACATGAAAAGAACCTTTGTGAAATTTTGACATGGGAAATGACACAAATAAAAGGAGATACTGGCTACGGATCATATGATGCTTGACCTTGACTAAGTCTGTTAGAGATTGTGAAGTGTATAAAAGGATGAAAACCCTTCTTTTTTTTTTTACATTTAAGAGCCTGTTTGTTCTGTTCTTTTCTTCACCACAAACATGAGAATCTGGTTTGTCATGAAACACCAACATACAATCTTCAGAGAGAGATCGGATGAACTCAAAACGGCTGTCTTTTTTTTTTTTTTAATTGAAGACTCCATGACCTGCCAGTATTGCCAGTTTGAAATTCTTCGCAAAAGCAACAAAATGTGCAAAAATACACAACTTTATCACAAGACAGTAACATTAATGCAATCAGTGCATAAATACGGGAAGTTGCAGTGCTGCAGGAGACAAACGATGCCTGATGGATGGAACTATTCATCATTTTCTCACCAATCAATCAGTGCATGCAGGTCCTCACTCTATCCGTGGACAGCGTGTAAGCACACACACACAGGAATGTTTCCTGTTTACGTGCTCTCATCATTTTACTATAAACAAATGTCTACCAGCGCACATGGTGGTAATGCACCCAGAGGGTTTCTCATCGGTTTAGCTTTTTCATTCAGTCTTCCTTGATCTCTTTTTTGCCTATTTCTGTTATTTTTATTCATATTTTTTATGGAGCGAGAAACAAAATGGAATGCCACCCCATGCTTTTTTTTTCTTCTTTTTTTTTTTACAACTCTAAGAAAAAGAAAAAGTTTCTCTGCATCTCAAGGCACGAATAGATAAGCAATATGTCAATAAATCTGCATTTCTATCCACACCACACTGATGTGATGTGCCACCATGCTGCTTTCATGAAATCCAATTTCAAGTATACTCTCAGAGAGAAAATAGACAGAACGGAGGGAGAGGAGGAGTGAAGGAATATTAATAGACTCTAATAGACTGGAAGATAAACAGTGTGTGTGCCATGATGAACTTGGCGTGTGTGTGTGTGTGTGTGTGTGTGTGCGTGTTTGCGTGTGCACTACCACAACACACTTGTTGATCCTCACATTCCAGAGGCAGCCTTGAGAGCAGCTAATCCAGTCTTAGTCAAAGGGCCCTTGAACTCCTGGGTCACACTTCTACGCACAAGTCGCAAGTTAAATGCCTGGGCACACACATTAAATGGGTTTGTCCTGTGTGCAAATATGTGCATACCAGGCGCATGAATGCACACAGTACAAACTGTGCATGGCTGCCACAAAAGTGCAATCACAAAAATCTGTTATTCCTAGCATCATCTTTGTTATTCCTTGTCGGACTCGGAATATTTCCTTCAGCGAGGCACTCGCTGGTTTGTCACCAGACAGAAATTTAACTTCCACGTTCATGTCTGTCATCATCTGTCTCTATCTGTCTGGCCTTGATTCTATCAGTCAATGTGTCACCCACATGTTTGTCTGTCTTTCGGAGTTTTTTACTGCTCTCCGCGCCTTGAAAACAAAATCAGTAGTGATCAATGGAGCGAGCACCTTAGGGCAGGTCACGTACACTCGCGCACCGGCGACTATCAGCTAATCTCTGACAGGCGGCTATCACCCTCATTACATGACTGAGAATGAACACACGCGACTCGCACCCAGGAGACCGGAGCTCACGTACCGTTTTAAACCAAGCGTCACCAGTTATTTCCGGAACTTAACCAAGTAGGTTTTGTGCCTAAACCTAACCAAACGTCACCGATCTTTTCCTAAACCTAACCACGTGATTTTGTGCCTAAACTTAAGCAAAGTAATGTAGACCGTGTGCATGAGGATAAGTTAGAGACGCTAAAGGGAAGGCTTAGTGCGTCGCCCATGGATGCCAAAGGGTACCTTGCGCGTCTGGATAAGACATGAAGGACGCATGACAAAACGTTGGTATGTGACGGGCTGGGATATGAACAGGTTGATAAGGGACTAGTGTCATCTTACTGCTGTTGGATCTGCTGGCCTGCTGACCCTATACTACCAGAAGAAGGAAGTGATAACCTGTAGTAAAGAAAATATTGTATATTATACTGTCTATTATCAGTGCCAGGATTTCCTAGTCATGAATCATACAACTACCTGATGTCTGCTTTTGCTGAAACATTTCACTATCCATGAGAACCAAGCTGTGCAAACCAAGTTACACATTTTGGCCATGATAACCATTTCTTTTTTTTCATGTTTTGCTAGTTTCGTCCAAATTCCCTCAGGGCAGGAGCTCCGCTGTGTTGTTCCAGTGGCTGGGATTGCAACAACAAAAACTGGTCCGCCAAAAGAACAGGACAAGTTGTACAGGCAGAGTTAATGTCAAACAGTGCCATTGTGAAAAAGTGTATGAATGCTTCTCAGGTTGTTTGCACCTCTTTCCAAAGGATTAGCATGTTTATTTATTTATTTTTCTTGAATAGTGCAGAAAGCATAGTGAGATAAATGCTACTTTCAGCAATTCTAAGCATGCAAACTCAATCCAAAACATGCACCGCTGCACTGGCAAAACGTTTGTTTTTACAATGCAAAGAATGAAATTAAATGAGAAGTTGCATTTAGTTACTGAAGCTAACAGCAGCTAGCCCAGATCTATCGGATGTCTCTCATGTGAATGATAATTAGATCATCTTCCATCAACCCACTGTATCTTTACTGTCCGCCTCATGGATTCTTGGTTATGTGATACAAAGACATCCACTGTGACGTCTTACAGTATGTGGCACAGACTGATGTGTGACAAAAACACATGCACCTTGTTTGAGAAAAGCACACAGAGTCACACTTTGCTCCGTGCCCTTTGGCCTTCGAATATACAATGAACCAGTAAAACAGATGGCACGATGCTTCATGCAAACCTGACGTTTTTGACCTTTTGTAAAGCTTTCTTGGAAATGTCTGACCCTTAGCGAGTGTACGGGTAATTGTTGTTGTTTTTTTGTTTTTTGTAGTTTGTGAACAGTTTCACTGCAGCCTCAAATCTACAAGCATTGCTATTCCTCTTCAGCAAATGTGGTGTTCTTGATGCCAAAATGCTCAAGGTTGTGAAATGTATTCTGTTGAGATTTCACAGCTTTGGCCAGTTTTGATGTGGCTGCGTTGCTAAGGTAAAACACAGAGCAAGAACTGTCAGAGGGATTTCTTCACTGGACAGCACAATCTGTTCTTAAGAATTAACATCTAGTTCTGCTTTGTGTGCATGACTCGTGTGTGTGTGTGTGTGTGTGTGTGTGTGTGTGTGTGTGTGTGTGTGTGTGTGTGTGTGTGTGTGTGTGTGT
>JBBPCS010002639.1:0-13247 GCA_037974645.1 Hollardia meadi
CCGAGTGATATTATTGATGTGAGCTTCAAAGGATAGAGTGCTGTCGAGGATGACACCCAGGCTCTTTACTTGGGGGGAGGGAGGGACTATGGAGTTGTTGATTGTTATTGAGAAATTGTCAGACTTGGCCAGAGTGGATTTAGAGCCAACAAAGAGAACTTCAGTTTTATTGCTATTGAGTTTGAGAAAGTTGTGATGGTGGAAGGGCGGAGTTAGGCTTGGAAGACAGATAGAGCTGGGTGTCATCCGCATAGCAGTTTAAGTGAATACCAAATTTCCTGAAAATGTGACTGAGAGGTAGGAGGTAGATAATGAAAAGGAGAGGACCCAAGACTTTTATACTGACTGTTGTTATTTCTTGTCCGTAAGTTAAGTTGCATAATATTTTTAACTTACTTCACATAAGCCACATAAGTTATGTGACGTATGTAACATAACTAAACTGATTTTAACCCAAACCGTGATGTTTTTTCCCGCTAAACCTAACCAAGTTGTTTTGTTGGCTAAACTTAACTGTGATCGTAGGTCATTTGTCACATGAATAATTACTGTGTCTCCGTTTTTTGGATTTCTACGTAACACCGGAGATAACGGGATGGCTACGACATTGTGTGGGTGAGAGAAATACCTGAAGGTACAATGACCGGCTTCATGAATCAGAGAGGACAAACAGCAAAGCTCCTGTTTCCACCAAAGCTTTTTTAATAAAGCCTTTAATGCATTCAGCCACTTCAGATTTTGCAGGATGTGTAATTATAGCACATACTATGACCTAATTACAACTAGTACAATGCACTTTTATATAGTATGTTCACAATAGAATTATATTATGCCTTGTAGTGGCCTGAGAGCTGTTCATGATCATTTCTATCATTGTAGATGATGTCAAATTATCCTCTTAATAAGAACATTTTTTTAGGACACGCTGATTAAATGTGAGGCTTTGTCTTGTTTGGTGAAATCACCGTCAACTGGACCATATTACACAGCAGCTTTTTTATTTTTACATAGTCTTGTCTAAACTTTCTGAATATATCTGATAAGATAGAGTGTTCAAGCAATAAAGCTACTAGATGAAAGGAGACAAAAGAAGAATTGTTATCAACAAAATCTTTTCAAATTGACAAAAACAACATTACGGAGTTTATTGTTCTGTCTGTTTTATGCTGCGTCTAGCTTATTTAACCATCTTTGAAAGGTCTGTAGTCTCAGGTGGAGGACTGCTGGAACAATAGATGCAAAACTATGTTCTGAGCAAATTAAAGATGATTTTCTTTTGGATGAGTCAAAATTATCTCCATGTATTACACAGCTTACACAGAAAAAAGGGGAAGGAGAAAGGAGACAAAGGATGGAGCAGAAGGAGCTTTGAGAAATGATAGAAAAAGAATAATGACGACACCATCAAACATGAAAATATACCTCTAATGTTTTTTTGCCTCCACCTTCTTTTCAATTATCTGACCCAGTTCCACTTGTTCTGTCTCCTCATCGCCTCCAAATGAGAGAAGAAATGAGGTGTGATGAGAGCTATTTAACTCGACGGCTCCGATCTGATTTAATGGACTGGATAACTGACTGGTTGACTAACTTACTGTACAGGCTGACTGGCTGAGTTGCAGAACGGCAGGTCGATTTGCTGGCTGGCAGCTGAATAATACAGCGACGTAGCTTTTTGGACGGATGTTGCCTTGTTTGACTGAAGGACTACTTCAGCTGGCTGCCTGGACCCAGCTCACTTTTCTCGATTGAATGACTTTTCTGCTAGAATGGCTGAGAGACTGGTTGACAGGCTGGTTGTCAGACTGATGATATGACTAGGTGCTGCTCTCTGCATCAGTAATCAGTAACAGTAACGAATCCAAACGCAGTAAAATGGAAAATGGAATAATAAAAAACCTCATAGAAACACCTACTGTGACGCCAGCCCTGAATGTGCACACAGCTTCATTTTCCCTTAACTTTCTGCTGACCTGAGAAGCTCTTCACTCATATAAATGTATACATTAGCAGCTGATAATAAACCCTTTTGTTCTGCTGAGACGTAACATTTGAAGAGCGGTTTATTATAATCTTTTTTTTTTTTTAACTTTATACTGGTGAGCATTAAAGGGGAGCAAGGGATCACGCTTGGACTACCGGTGAAATTGAACATGAATCACTTTCTGCAGCGTGGCTCCTTTTAACGGCACTTTAGGGGGAAGGAAGCTAACTGTGGACACACACACACACACACACACACACACACACACACACCAGCAGGCTCCTGACATTGCGGTAGACACACATAGAGAGTAAACTACGTGCAGAAAGCGAGCAGGCTGGCACACTGGGTATTAACCTGCAGCCCAGCACTTCCACACGGAGTTCTGCGTGCACCTGAAACTGAGACCCGGCCTTTCGGACCCAACCGGACTCCCTCCAAGGCCCACTTTAGAGCCAGTGTTTGGTTTGTCCGTTCTGGGCTACTGTAGATATAAAATCCTCATTCTAAGCTAACAAATACAGCTGATCATACAGTATTATACTCCTGGGTAATACAATGAAAACCTAAGTCTCTTACAGTTGAGGCATCAAATACCTTTTTGAATGCAGTGATTATCAACCTGACCAGGGATTATGAGTGGAAAACCAGTACATGACATCTCTCCTTGTTGTATATAAGGTTAATGTTTTTTGTGCATTGTCCCTGTTCAAATAAAGATACATACTGTACATACGCAAGTCAAAAAACAATGAGCTAAAATATGCTAAAATACTGAGTACTGAATTTAATGAAACGCACAAATGTAATTATAGTCAGATCTAGTCGTGCCCTAATGATGGGGCAGTGATATTATAAGTGTATTAATTTACACATTCATACAGTCGTTGATTATTATGCTTCCTGCTTTTGGGAGCTGCAACCATGTTGCTGATCCTGTGATAGACCCAGAAAATGCTGGAGGGATTATATAGTACATCTCATCTGACCTGGGAATTCCTCTGGATCTCCCAGGAGGAGCTGGAAAGTGTTGCTGGAAAGCCTGCTGCCACCGCGGCCCGATCCGATGGATGGATGTTGCTTTCAGCCTGGATTATGTAATCTGCTGCCAGTAAATTTGTCATGTTTGCGATTAGTCACATGCAGCAAACTCCGCCTCTTTCATGTGAACAGGCTCATGGATACATCGGGAAATCCTGGGTTGACTTATGGAGTCGATAACCACCTTTATGTGACCGCATAACGCGACTATGTTTGTAAAGACGTAAAGACATCCTGGGCATGTTGAGCCGGCTTCGTCGTACAGGCCTCTGCTGAACATAATATTGTTTTGAATCAGTAAGCGTCTGTGTGACCTGTAAACATCCCAACAGATGAAGTCACACTAACCTGAGCGACGGCCCCTGCTGGAAAACAAAACCACAAAGGGGAGAAACATCACCTTAAAAACCACGCACACACACGTCTGGCTGTCAAGGCTGAAGACTAGACTGAGGCTTTTTGCACAAAATGTCAAGAATCTGTCATCTTTTAAAGTAACCAGACAGGACAGAGTGAGGCTGCTCGGCACTGCTGCCGTCACCTGGGTATATCCATCATGCTGTCAGTCCAAATACCTGCAGCCTTTCGTGGCCTCGTTTTATCTGAGGAGGTTCCTCTGTATTGCTGCTGGAGCACCTTTATCATCAGCTGTTTATCGGCTCAATAGTTCACCTCTGATGCTGCAGCTGAATGAAGCTGTGAAATAAAAAGCTGCAAAATGTGATACTTTATTCAGATAATGTGTCAGCTGGTGCATGGGTACATTTTCATAACTGCGTTTTATGAATAAATTTAAATAAAAAGGATTCCAAGCCTCGAGTTGTGTGTTTTTAAACACTCATCTTTTCAGCGTAGCCTTCAGTGTGAGTAGAGGACAACCTTTTAAACGACAGAGGACTAATAGTTGTTTTTATTTCCTTTTATTTCCTTTTCCAATTGAATAAAAATAATTCAGCTTGATATACTGTAGCTCAGGAATGTGGTTCATAAAATAGAAGCAGTTTCCGCTACAAGACAAAGCAAATTAGTGGTATAGAGACATATTTTGTGGGAGGATTTACCCATAATGCATATCAATTTATGTCTACCAATTTCATCTCTTCCATATCACTGTACGTCCTTATCTTCTCTGTCTGTCTGTCTGTCTGCTCCTCTGTCCTATCTGCCACAGTTTAATCATGTGCGTACAAGAACAGAATTTCACACAGGACACATTGTAGGAGGGACTCGGTTATTTCATTAAATGTTTTTGGTTTTAAAACCATAGTTTACATTTTAAAAACTTACTTTCAACCTTTCAGATCTTAAATTGAAGGTTCTGATTTGTGAAGGTAATCTGTCCTCGCATGCCCTCTCTTCTCCTCCTCATCCTTTATGTCTCAACTCCTCTGCTCTCCTATTATATCTAATCTCCCCTCCCCTCTTTTCATGTATTATCCTCCCTCTTCAACTGTCATCCCTTGATTCTCTCCCTGTACCTCTTCCTTTCTCTGCTCTCGGCTCCCCTCATCTCTTTTCCTCGGCGGGGAAAAAAAATGGACGATCTTCTCTCCTGGTGACATTCGATAAGCAGATAAAACTGGAGGGTGTCAGCACTGAATATATGCCAGTACGACGATGCTGCAATGCCGTTTACACACACTGTAAAGCGCTGAGCTGTGATCATAGCGGTATGCTAATAAAACCGCTCTGTGAAGACGGAGCTGGCAGAGTTACTCCGTTGCAGAGGGTGAGGAGAACGGATCGGCGCTGTGTAATTATGAGGGAGGAATGTGTGCGTCGAACATGTGTGTGGGCCTTTTATACGTGTCAGTGCGGTTTTGTGAGAGTAAGTGTGCCGGAGTGATTTCACGTGTGTGCGTGCATCTTTGTGGTTTGGTGTGCGTGTGTGCCAGGTCTGTAAAGAGCCTCTCATCTGCTGCCCAGAATTCGTCAATAACTGGCACCTTCTCTCGGTAACCGACCGTACAGTCCTGCCTCGCTCCGTCACTCCGTGTCGGCCTTTCTTCAATATTAACGACTTTGCATCCCTGTCCATCTCAAAACATCTTGTCCACATGCACGTATGTCCGGGTCTTTCTGATTTGAGAACATTTTTCTGACAAAAATACTTGGGTGGGGGTTCTAGGAACACGGCAACATTTCTGCGACAATGTCCAAGGTTTTTTTTTTGTTGAGGGTTTTATATCATTCTGTAGCTTCCCAGTAGTGTTCCTTCATGTATTTCTATCTGAACATTCAAATGTTGGTCCAAGTACGCACAGCCTCCCTAAACAAAGGTGCTACTGGAGATCGGAACATATAAAAAGGAACCAACAACAGTTTTCAAAGGAAGCTAGAGGTAGAAAATTAACCATACTTAATGTTTCAAAATAAACAAAGCAAAAATGTGTTGGAGATCCCGGCCAATAAGAAGAAAAGGTGAGGAAAGCCGCTGAGCCAGCCAGGGCCGTCGTACCCAACGCTCTCCCTCTAACCTACCTAAAGAAAATAATCTCACCTCAGAAAGAAACTAAATCCAAATAACTGAACTACTGATGATCTCCAGCTAAAACTAAAATAACAGAATCCAACACTCTGGAGAAAAAAACAAAAAGAATCCTCCGACTGCTCTGTTTGCTGTCTGCGACTGTCTCCTCTCTGCGGCTCCTCTCCCCCTTTTCTTCCCTCTCTGATTAGTAAATCATGTCAGGTGTTCCGCTCAGAGAAGGCAGGTGAAGGGGGAGGGGTATGACGAGAGAGGAGAGACAGAGAACCACACCCACATCTCTATAGACACACATCTCTGCACACACTGGGCCACACCTAACAGCTGTTTCACAAGCCCTTCTAAAAACTTTCCCCATGTGACCTGACGTAGGTTTCTGCTTGATGATGTTGCTACATATAAACCTGCCATCTGGCCTGTGCCGTCATATCTTCATGAGCTGCATGCTGTGTCTGTTTGAACATGAACGTGGCTGAATTAAACACACCTACACCTGCCACACACTGCGGACAGGATGAAGCGTCTGAATTCACATAAAATGCACCACTGCGGCACCTTCCAACATGACAACTGGTGAGCACCGGTGACATGAGTTTTAGTGCTCTGGTGCTCTCCATTTACCCTGTAGCTCGCTCGTCTATGTCTATCTTGTTGAGCTGGAGAGTAACGTTTACATTTTCAACGTAGTCCGCCTTTAAGCCAGGTTTTCTAAACCACTCTTTGTGAGGTACAACCAAAAGCAAGTGTACCCAAAATGTTAAAGTATTCCTTATTGCACTGGAAAGCTGTGTGTGCACAACAACTGTAAGAATGTTTGGTCAAAGATTTGTTTAGACGGATTCTTCTGTTCACCTTTGTTTTCTTCTCAAGTTTATAACGTTACCACAGTTACTGATAGAAATTAATAAAAAAAAAGAACATTTTTTATCATCTCAACTCCAACTTCAACTTTTGTTAACCCAAACCAAATCTTAACCATAAAAAAAGCAAGTCATAACCCTCAAACAGCCCTTTGAAGAAGCAGCCAAAATGTCCTCACTTTCCAAAAATGTCCTCTCTCTCAACATCTAAATATGGTCCTCACAAAGACAGAAGTGTAACACACACACACACACACCACAGACCCATTATTGAGTCATGCTCACTCCTATCATTAAGTCTGGAAACTGTGATCAAACAAGTGTTTCTCTAATGAGCTGCACAGTATCTAAACCACTATCACATGTGTGCACAACAGTCAGACCACAGCTGAACTGACTCCACTCTGTAATCCATCACTCTCTGGATGGATGTTTGGACACAAGTATTGCACAGGTGGTACGTGCAATAAAAACAACCCCGGCACAATTATGATCCATATACAGTACCTAGAAAGAAAAACTAGAATTGCCTCCTGGTTTTATGCCTCGATAATGTCGAGTCACAGGGTGTTTCTCAAAGTCAAGGATCCTTCCTTGGTAGGACGGGTCCTTGGAGGTCAGGTACTCCAGAGGCTAGGTGAGACTCCTTCCTAGCATTCCAAGAAAACGCACTGGAACAAGCTAGCGAGTGTGCGTCCATGGGTGCATCTCATTCTCTCGTTTGTCATTTCCTCCCGTGAACCGGAAGTCATTCTGATTCGCCGTCCCAAAGCTGTTAATTCTGCCCCGAGGATCGAGGAGTGATCTCAGAGGAGCCATGAGCGAGGATACACGAGAGCAGCCTTCACGGAAGTCTTTTCCTGACCGACACGCCCCCTTAATGGATATCAGCTGTTGATTGGACGCAGCAGCTGATTGGACTGATCAGATTCATCCCAACAACACTGGAGTTTCATAACGGAGTGACGACAGTTAACAGATTAATTACTGTCAAGTTTTGTCAAGTTAGTGGGTCTGGACGATAAAAGGAGCACAAACAACTTTCCTCATTTATTACAAAAGATACTTTTCATGATGTTATTTCCTCCATTAACTTTTATTCTGGATCCAGTTAAAGTCAGAGAGAGTAGGAGAGTCTGTCTGTCAGCAAGAAACACTTTTTACATCATTAAAATGGCAACATTTTTTTCTCTCACCTGGAATTAATGCCAGTATGTGACAGTACAACTCATCTCTGTTCAGCACAGTCTTAGTCATGGTGAGCAACACACAGGCTGAACTTTCTGACACTAATGCTGACGACAAATCCCACGCTCGGGAAAAAGGATGTCCTATTTTATAACCTCTAAGTCTGGGCGAGGAACATGGACGCGTGTCTCTCTTTGAGCACGCTGTGTTAAAGATGTGTAGCATGAAAGAGTACACCATCCCGTCCTTCAACAGGATTTATGTTGACTCGGGTATTATTCAGTCAGCGAGATTTGATCATTTTATGTCAGAAAACCTTCACACAGCTGCTGTTCAGGACTGTGTAGCAGTGAGTGAGCTTCAGCAGTCATGCAGCGGATACTGATCACATGACAGCTGAGTGCATGATGTCACTGCTCTGTGGTTCTAAGCATCAAGTGTAATTGTCTTTTTGTGTGTTTTGTTCAGTTGTGGTTGCAGACTCTCCACTTCCCTACACTCGCATTTCGAGAGTAAGCTAGAGAGCAGCTAAAGATATTGCAGTATTATTGTGAATTCCATGTTGGTTTGGGCTGAAAGGAGTCGGTTACGGTGGTTTTGATGCTTGCCCTTGCTCGCCTGCCTCAGGAGGCGTTCCATGTCCAACGAACTAAGAAGACACGGAGGCAGAGCCAGAACTTGCTGGTGGGATTAAGAGTAAAACACTCTCGGAGGGTTAGGTTTGTGCTCTTCTTACAGCATCATTAAAATATTATCTTCACAAGTTGCAGTTTATTTAGTCAGCTTTCTAAGTCTGTGTCAGTTTTTGCGAGGCTCAGTCAAGCCTGATCTCTTATTCGCTCACTGCAAGTTTAGCAAAAGACGCGCGTACATACAACAAATAATAAAATGTAGCAGCTGTCCTGTGTTCAGACCTATTGTGCTGTTATTATGAATTTTTCATATGATGTTCAGGCAAGAAATAGTTGGACGAGAAAATTGATTAGCGTAAATAATACGTACGGGGAAAACTTTTCACATCAGAGCTTGTTATGTTTCGCAAGGACAAGGCTCCATCTGTGTGCAGATAACAGGCCCTGGAAAGAAAATTATAATCAGTCTCGGGGGAGACAAGAGGGCACTGCTCATGCACTGCAGCCAAATATCCTCATTTATAAAGAGTCGATTAAATATCTCAAAAGCAAAGTGGCTTCCCAGTCTGCTCACTGGTGATTAGATTGAGGAATCTCGGTCTATTTTAACTCCCTCATTCTCTTCATCTCAGGCTGTACTTCAGTTTGTTACGTCTTCATCTCCTCTCTCTCCAGCTTCTCTCTTCTGTTTTTTTCTCTCTTCTCACTCTCCCTCTGTCTTTTTCACCTTCGCATTTCTGTCCTTTCTCAGCTCCTCTGTCAATTTAGTAGCTGTGAATCGATACTTGTTAACATAGTTTTACCCTGCAGCAGCTTCCGAACACACACGTTGCAGAGTTTCTCTCCACTAACTGATTAGCTATATTAACGTCAAGGCCATGCACTAAATGCCCAATGCCAGCAGCTTGATTGGTCAACACCCTGCAGCCTGTGTCCTAATTGGCTGGCCTTCGGGAAAGAGCAGAGGGACTCGCTACTTCGTTAAGAAGCTGAGAGATGCCAAGGTTGGACCCACAATCACAGTCATTGTGTGTGTGTGTGTGTGTGTGTGTGTGTGTGTGTGTGTGTGTGCGCTCTATTCAGTTCATTTCTGCCCTGCCAATAAATCCATACTTACACAGAGGCATTTATATTTAATATCCTCACCCTGGAACAGAACGCTTCACATTTGGATTCCTTAAAAGTCGCAGAACAGTTTTAAACTCGTCAGCATTTTTTTTTTAAATAAAGTGCTTCCACAAATTTAAAGAAATCTATCTTAAATGCAAAAATATTAAATGTCTTATTACCTTAGAAGGGGGCTAAAGAAAATTAAGATGATAAGATTATTTGATTAATATGTTTTGGTTAAATAGATCCATGTAGGAACAAAAATAATAGACTTTGCACACTGTCCTATGACACAGGCGATTGTCAGCAACAAAATCAGCTTGATTTCATTGTTTCATTTTGAGCTGTGAGCGGCGCAGCACGACGTGGTGCTTTGAGCTGAACTTTTGGCTTGATCAACCTCAAGAGGGTCTTCCTCGAATGAGGGTGTCTAGCGGTATGGGCCGAAACACCCGATGATCCTGAGGTTTACTACCGAAGACGTGTCCTAAAAAACATAGGTACGAACAACCTACCTATATCAGATGACAACGCAACCTTACAAAACCTAAAACAGTTAAAATGTCTTGCCACCGGAACAATCCGAGTCCCATGCCTGACTTTAATCCCCGAACCTTTCCCATCCCCTGCAGGGAATCTTTTGGCTTTTAACACCAGACCGACAATTCAAATTCGTTCTCACCCTAACCAACCACTTTAAAACTTAAACTCTGCCACCTGTAGTGCCAAATCCACTGCCAAAATACAGCTGCAATACATAGACTTCTCTCTCTAAAAACAAAACACTATCCGTCTATATAGAGGGACCAGAAAACTTGCAGATGATCAAATTCAAATCTAAAACCATTGGAAGAGAGAAGCTTGAAAGATAGTAACCCAATGCTGGAATATAGGCAAGGGGAGATGGGGATGACGTGTACTGGCCAGTGCATTGCCTTTGACTCCCCACTTCAACTGCCCAGTTGTTGGACGAGGCAGCGGGAGCTTCCACTACCCTAACCTAGTCAGTGCCTTTCAGAAGAACGGGCTCCCTTGAAAGCTCCAGGTCATATTCCGCAACCAACCCTTGCTTCTCTTTGATCATGGCACCTACCAAGGTTCTCAACAACTTCCAGCAGTTGGTCAGGACATCCACCCAATAAGAAGAAGAACATTATCAGTTCCTAAAGGAAGATGCTCAATCAGAAAAACGCAACCTGTCTAAAGATGACTGGGAAAGAGGAACATACGGACAGCAGTACTTGAACAAGCGAAAGACGAAATTCAAACCCCGATTAACGACCACCTCAGAACGTTGAAACACAGGAACCTGATCACGAAGACACCAATCTTCTGATACTGGGACAGACCAGCCAAATGAACAAGGGAAGATTGGGAGGCAGAGTACGCCCTAGGAACTCCCCAGGAATACACCAGTGCCACCGCAGGCATGGAGCGACATGCTTCCCGTTAAAAATTAGAAACACGGGAAGATCTCAGGCTACTCATCTATCTTCTACTGGAGTGGTTATGTCTCCAGTCTCATCTCCAGCGCCCAATTTAATGGATTCAGTGTGGACAGTGAAACGCGATGGTGGATGCTTGCATGCAGGTAGGAGCCGGTATCAGAAAAAAAGTGATTTAAACTTTTACCACCGTTGTCATTCATTCTCCTCCCTCATCCCATCCTGTCTATCCCCTTCCACCCCACCAGCTCCCTCGCACTGTCATCCAGATGGCAGCATTAGCAAAATGTCTTTTATGTGAATGAACCCACCGAGCTGGGCCGCACAAGCCATACAGTCAAGACAAAGTACCCGCAGTCTGTCAGACAATGGCACAGCTGTGGTTCCACACTTTTAGCGCTACGCTGAGTTTGTGTCTGCAGAGAACAAGTGCACTTTCCCTTCATCTCCATTCCCTGCTGTGTGTGAATGTGAAGTGTGTAGGTCTGTGAATTCACTTGATGTTGGCCCATGCCTTCGCAGGTTTGTTTGTGTGAGGAGAAGATAAGCGAAATAACAGCTGTCAGTGCAAAAAGAAACTGTAAGCTGCGATTAAGAGTTTGGTTACATTTGATCCAAAGCGGGCACGACTGTATGCTTAAAAGAAGCACTTTTATGGAAGTCTTTTCTCTGTATACACACGCTAAGTGTTGTTCTACGGCAGCTGTCACTGAACAACAATGTTACCTCTTAAAAAGCACCTTGACTGCGTGTCATAATTCTACAGATGATTGTTTTAACAAGCATGGTGGCATAATTATACAAGAAAAACAGCTGTGCTCACTTTTAGCGACTGTTGCTGTAAACATGCTTCACCTCATTAAAAAAGGAAATTAATTCAAGGTGAATTGAAGAATAAATTACATACAACTGCTATGCCAGACGTATATATTATCATTAGCAAGGGTCAACTTAAGTGATTATTGGAAACCCTTTAAAATGAAATTAATGAACTGAATACTTAATAACATAAAGAGTAGAGTGTAAATACACACAAGAGTGGGGGAGAAAATGTCTTTTGAAAGAAAGTTTTGGGACTCTTCTGTATATAGCCATTAAATTTAACCAGGTTTAGTCATGTTGAATTGTGGCTGTCACCCAGGCATGAAAATACCACTGTTCAACCAAGAAACCGGCTCATTTTAGTGACTGTTGAGGCATTTTGTAGCTTTGTTTGTTGCACCGAAAGTGGATATTTTGAACAATGTGTCTGTGAGAGTTTTGTTTGTGGTGACAAAACCAGGTATTTAAGGCAAAACATGATCTTTTCCTAACCCTCGGTGTTGTCTCAACAGAAAATTGAAACGCAAAGAAACAATCCCTGGTTTGCAGAAATGCACAGTGCCAACATTTACTCACCATGTTATTATTACACCTACCATAGTGAAGAATGTGCATGCTTAACGTAAAATACCCAAAATAGACAATAACACTCCGATCTCTCGGCCTGCTCATTGACCGTCTGCTCGTTAACAAAGTCACAACTCCATAAAAATGTACAGGTGGGGGACAAATGAATGAGTGGAGATACATCAGATTCAGATGCTTCCTCACAGGTGCACTGCATGGTACAATTGAGCAACTAACATCCTATCATATGTGGCATGTATAAATATGCTGAGCAGGCCCAGTTGATTTGATATCAACATGGCAAGAGGAAAATATCTAAGTGACTTTGAAAGAGGCTTCATTGTTTGGGCAGTCAGTCAAAGCCTGCTCAGCTGGCTGGTGTTTCAATAGGACCAGTAACCAGGGGAGGAGGCTGAGTATACAGGGTCTTCATTTGAGGAGGGTGCACAAAGATACCTGAATGAGTGGATTTTTGGAGAGACCCATGAAGAATGCTCAACCCAATCGCCAGAATAAATTTTGGCATTGTACGTTCCTGCAAACCAGAGAATATGTTTATCTTTCTTTACATTTGAATATTCAGTTTTATGTTGTGGCAATGCTGTGGTACTAGGCACAAAAGCACTTGGTTAGGGTTGGGAAAAGATCATGTAATGCCTTAAAATACCTGTTTTTGTTGCCACAAATACGGCTGTCGCTCAAAATATCCGCTTGTGGTGCCACAAAGACGGCTACGAAATGTCCCAGTGGTCACTAAAATGAGCCGGTTTGCTGGTTGAAGTGGTCACGAGCCGTGGTCTCTTTCTTCTGTCACGCTCGGGTGTTCATTTGTTTATCTTTGCTCTAATTCTGTATATTGAATAACATGTTAGGAGGCAGAGTGTTCTTATCAATAGAATAGACCTTTTTCACGGCGGCCTTATTGACATGAAATTGCAGGTTTAATTCATGAAAAGAATGAAGGTTCCATTCCATTTAGTGCAGCAGAGCCGTCCAGTGAGCCAACCATTGACTGTATATAAAGATGGACGATATGAGAGCTCCCCAAAAGTGAAGCCAAAACATCTGGATGGCCCCCTGGTGGCTGGCTGCAGTATAGCTCATAAACCC
>JBBPCS010002640.1:0-13246 GCA_037974645.1 Hollardia meadi
GAGACCCAACATTTCCCCCATGAGCAAGCACTTGGCGACAGTGGCGAGGAAAAAAAAAAAAAAAAAGAGAGAGAGAGAGAGAGAAGTGATTCTTTAATGATTGGTAATGTGTGATTGTTGGTAGTCTCTTCCTGTTGATTGTATCTCAGGAGATCAAAAGGGGCAAGAGTGCTAACAACCCAGTCTGGCTTTTAAGTGGGGAAAGTTTGACACACAGGATTTTTTCCAGGATCGGAATCAACAAAACCTGGTATCTGGAGGGTCTCCAATTGACACCTTTACCCTCGTGGAGCCAATGAGTCTCCAGCACAGAGTTAAAAGTGTATCCCCATTCTGAGGGGGAATATGCAAGGCCATAAACCATATTGTCTTCAGTATGACCTCACTCACCTCCAGTCCATTTGGTCTAAGAGCTGAAAATCCTCAATGGAGCAGCTATTTCTCCTACACCATCTTACCGCACTGTTTGGACTTCACTATCAATGTCTGACACATTGTCAGAATCGGTAGGTACATACTCTGTTGTCTTACCAATATGACACTGAGCAATATGTGTAACATCACACTGCTTGTGACATCTTGATAAATGATGATGTAAAAGAGGATATGACTTTGAAAGCTTTTGCACAGCAACTGTAAGGACTTTCACTTCAAGACCCTCCGGCAAATGACACTTCAGGTGAGCTACAAGACCTTTTATGCTTCCACAGTCTTTGCCACAACACTCCCATGAACACTTCAACTACACCCATGAACACATGTTACGATTAAAAGACTGCTCCCTCCCTTCATTACATTATTAATATATTTCATTTAGCTGACGCTTTTATCCAAAGCGACTTATACATGCACTCACATATTGATGGCACAGCATAGGGAGTAATTTGGGGCTTGGCTTATCTTGCTCAAGGATACTTCGACATGTAGACTGCAGGGGCCGGGGATCAAACCACCAACCTTCTGATCACTGGGCTACCACTCTACCACCTGAGCCACAGACACCCATGGGGAATTCTGGACAAGTGCACATTGAAAGAATTGAAAGAGGAAAAACTTCTTGCTGCCAACCTCTACACTGCCAAGAACACCAAATCCTTCGACTAGCTGTCAACATGGTATTTTTGGTTGTAATTATTAAGTTCATTATCGGTGTGTGAGTGCATGTGTGTGAATGGTTACCGCTTCTGATGAGCAGGTGGCACCCTGCAAGGTAGTCACTGCCTACATGTTGTTGCGTCAATGTGACTTAGGACCCAAATGCAAACACAACCAGAAGACTGAATGGTTAAGGACAGTTTATTGTAGGTTGAAGGAGGGCTGAAGGCTTGAGTGAAGTGATCTTGATAAGGCAGAGATGGGCTGGGAATGGCTGAGCAGAGCAGGCAGAGGAGCTGAAGGCTGGACAATCCAAACCCTGTGGCAGAAGACGAGAATGAGGCAGGACGTGGCCAATTATCAGTTGAGGCAGACGTGGTGAACCTGAGACACAGAATGAGGTATTAATAAAGTTCAGAGAGCACAAAAAGACAAAGTATCAAAAACTGAGAGGTAGGCCTTGACGTCGGTACCGCTGAGAAGAGTGAACGATCTGGCAGAGTCTGGATGTCTGAGCCGGGGTTTTATACTGCAGTGGCTTGATTAGTTGATGAGGTGCAGGTGGTCAGGTTCAGCAGCTGCAGACAATCAGGAGGATAGACAGGAGGAAAAAACCAGGAGGCCACGCCCAGCAAACACACAGAGACTGAAAACAAACAGGAGACACTAGGGAGGGGAAACAGAAAACAAAAAAGGAAGGGGAGAGGCAAAGCCGAAACCCTAACAGTACCCAGCTCTAATGGGAGCCCCCCAGGCGACCCACCGGGCTTGCTGGAATGGGACCGATGGAACTCTCTCACCATTGGGGTATACAGAATGAAGGAACAGGGAACCCCTCAGTTCCATAGCCTTCCCAGTCAACCAGATATTGGAGCCCCCTGCCACGGCGACGTACATTTAGAAGGTGGTCGACAGTGAAAGCTGGATAGTCATCAATAAGCCGGGCAGGCGGAGGGGGTTTGGCTGGAGGGCACAGAGGACTGGTAACCACAGGTTTAAGGTGGGAGATATGGAAGGTTGGGTGATTCCTCATTGAATTGGACAGCTTTAACTTGACAACAGTTGGATTGATAATTCTTTCTATGGTAAATGGACCCAGGTAGCGTGGTGACGATTTCCTGGAATCCGTCTTCAATGGAATGTTCTTAGAGGACAACCAAACAGTCTGACCTTGTTTATATTCTGGACCCAATGTTCAGTGCCGGTCTGCCATACGCTTGTTGTTGCTGGAGGTTCGAAAAAGCGCTGCACCGGTGTCTTTCCAGACCTTATGGCACCGGCAAAGATGATGCTGCACAGAAGGGACAGCTAACTCACATTCCTGGGAAGGAAACAGAGGAGGTTGATAACCAAGTGGGGCTTCAAAGGGAGACACACCTGTACTCAATCCAGACTAGGTAGGTACTCCAGGCGGTAGGATTGGATGCAGCAACACAGTGTAGAGCCAACTCCAGGTCTTTGTTAGCCCTCTCGTCTGGCCATACTTTGTGGGTGGAAACCAGAGGAGAGGCTGATTGATGCACCAAGGGCTTGACAGAAGGCTCTCCACACCTGGGAAATAAACGGAGGGCCTCAATCAGACACAATTTCTACTGGGATACCATGGAGACGAAAAACATGGTTTGTCAAAAGGTCTGCAGTTTCTTTGGCGGAGGGAAGTTTGGGCAAAGCAACAAAATGAGCCGCCTTGGAAAAACAGTCAACTATGGTAAGTATTGTGGTATTACTGTGGGAGGGAGGTAACCCGGTGACAAAATCCAAGGCAATGTATGACCAAGGGCAACCGGGAACAGCTAGAGGACGAAGCAGACCTGCAGGTGGGCGGTGAGAAGCTTTTCCTTGAGCACAGACAGTGCAAGCAGCAACATAGGCCCGGGTGTCTGTGTCCATTGTGGGCCACCAGAAGTGTCTCTTGAGCAGAGTGAGAGTCTGATTCATCCCAGGATGGCAGTAGAAACATGAAGTATGAACCTACTGCAGTACTTGTGAACGGACGGAATCACGGACAAACCGACAATTTGGGGGACCATTTCCTGGATCTGGCTGATCTTTCTGAGCCTCCTTCACTGCTGACTCAATCTTTCACGTTACTGCTGCTATCACACAAGTGAGAGGAAGGATAGTGTCTGGACTGGGATTAGTGTCCTCAGCAATGTGTTGGCAGGAAAGGGCATCTGGTTTCACATTACGAGAGCCACGGTGATATGTAAGGGTGAACTTGAAAATACTGAAAAACAGGGACCAATGAGCCTGGCGGGAATTCAGTCGCTTTGCAGATTGAAGGTAAGCAAGATTTTTATGATTCGTCCACACCACAAATGGCTGTTCTGCCCCCTCCAGCCAGTGTCTCCATTCTTCCAGAGCAAGTTTAACAGCCAGAAGTTCTCGGTTACCCACATCATAATTGGGCTCAGCAGGGGAGAGACGTCTGGAAAAGTAGGCACAGGGATGGAGCTTCTGATCAGGTTGGAGGCGCTGAGACAACACTGCACCAACCACAGTGTCGGATGCATCAACCTCCACAAACTTTTCTTCAGCACCAGAATCTACGAAGGCTAAGAGAGGCAAGGAGAGGTAGTTACAACAGATTGTGGCTTGTATTTGTAATCAAGGCTTGGATGGGGTGGAAGACTTTGTCTGACCCACCAGTACCCCCACTTCTACTGATGAGCCTTGTCTTTTGGCTGAATGGGGCAGGTTGCAAGAAAATGTCCACTTTGACCACAATAAATGCACACACCAGCCCTGATTCTGTGAAGATGCTCCTCAGGAGTCAGATGGGCTCGCCCCAACTGCATGGGCTCCTCTTCAGGAGGAGACACAGCGGCTCTGACTGTGGAACTCACATAAGGCTGGACTCTCGTGAGAGTTAAGGGTGGGTAACGAAAGGCAGATGGCTGCTAAGAGCGCCTGGCCCTTTCCAGACGGCGTTCCCGTACACAGTTGTCGATTCCAATGGCAACAGAAACCAAAGAACATAGGTCAGCAGGTTCATCACCGGTGGCCGATTCATCCTTCATTTGCTCATTTAATCCCTTTACAAACGCTCCCCGTAAGACATCCTCGTTCCACTTGGCATCAGCAGAATAGGTCCAAAAATCAAGAGAGTAATCAGCTACACTCCTGTTTCCCTGCCGAAGACTTAGCAGACAGTTAGCCTTGAAAATCAGGATGGTCAAACACAGCCTTCATCTTGCTAACAAAATCCTCATATGACCAGGTTCCCACAGACTGACTTGAATAAATTGCTTTTGCTCATGCAAATGCTCTTCCTCTTACTACTCCAGTAAATATTGTACCTTGGATTGATCTGAAGCAAATGTTTGAGGCCGTTGCTGGAAGACCATAGCACATTGCAGAAGGAACCCACAACATTTGTCCATCTGTCCAGAAAAAGGTTCTGGGTCTGTGGCATGAGACTCTCTCGGTGGAGGTGGTGCTTGGGCTGCAGCAGGTGGAGCGGACTGAAGAGGCTGAGCTGGGGAGACTGAGGGAGTGAGCAGAGAAGTAAGTAGAGAGACTTGATGTGTAAGTTCAGTTATTTGATTTACCATGCTTTTGCTGCTGTCGGAGAGTGCTTGGAGATGTTGTTCATGTTGTCCTAATAACAGTCCATGACTGGAAACGGCTCTTTTTAGAATTACGGATTCAGAGGCTGTGTCTGCTGGGTCCACGCTGGCCAGATCGTTCTGTTGTGTCAATGCGACTTAGGACCTAAATGCAAACACAACCAGAAGACTGTGAATGGTTAAGGACAGTTTATTGTAGGTTGAAGGAGGGCTGAAGGCTTGAGTGAAGTGATCTTGATAAGTTAAGTTTTTGTGCCTAAACTTAACCAAATTTCACTGATCTTTTCCTAAACCTAACTACATGGTTTTTGTGCCTAAACTTAACTAAACGTCACCTTTGTTTTGTGCGTAAACATTACCAAATTAACGTAGACCTTGTGCCTCAGGACAGGATGCGTGGGGCGCGAGCCTTTGCACGTTGCAAGGGCGCATGACCAAACGTCAATGTGTGACGAGCTTGGGATGAGAACAGGGTTAGGGACAAGGTCCTTTGCGTCCCATCCAGAGGCACAAGGTACCCTTTGGGGTCAGGCAAAGATGCACAAGGGTTTAATGTACCAACAATTTAGCCATCCGCATCAGTATCAGACGACTTAAACAGATGACACCGCACAACGTACTTTCCAAAGCCAGAAAGCGCCAAGCGGGGTGGAGGACCACAGTTTGCATCCTGTTTGAAACCAAACGTCACCAGTCATTCCCTAAACCTAACCGAGTAGGTTTTGTACCAATGTTTTTGCCTAATCTTAACTAGAGTAACGTAGACTTTGCGTCAGGGGGGCAAGCCTCTGATTGTCGGCTAGAGACGCTAAAGGGAAGTCTTAGCACGTCGGCCAGCGACGCCAAAGGGTAACTTGCGCGTCTGGATAACACGCGAGGGTGCTTGACAAAACAAACATAAGAATCTCAGTGTGATTTTGTTAAGATCGTAAAGGGTTCAAATTCTATTGCTGTAGGCAAGTATTATCAACTTTGAATTTGCAGTATTATGTCTTTTTTGTTTTTGTTTTAGGTTAGTACTCGAGTTTCTAAAAATTGCAAGAATGTCATTTTGACTGGTAGTGCCATTTGAGTTATGTGTCCTTTTAGGTCACAGTGTACTGAGTGGTATTTAGACCTCAGGGAGAAGATAAAATGTTTCTTTTCTCCGACTGGAACCCTTTTTTCTTTCATGTTTTGTAAATCCTCAAGAGTGATCATTTCGTCTTTCCTGCTGTCTGACTCTCTCTTCATATGTCTACCTTTCCAAATTGTCTGTTTTTCTGTCTTCCCCGTGCCTCCCTTTCACTTGTCTTGCTTTTGATTTGTATGTCTCTGCTTCCTGACCTAAAGTGGCCTGCCTCCATCCCAGCAGACCCAGTGACATCCTGATGGAGGAGCTCTCTCAGCTCGGTTATTGAGCTTTGTGCTGCAGACAGTCATGGAATGGGAGTAAACACACACCCTTTAAACTGTGATGATTCAGTTGTTCATCACGCCAGACAGAGTTTTGCCTTACTTTCTTGAACTCGTACTCCCACGCAAGTTTGCATTTCATCAGTCTTACTAGTTCTCAAAAGACTTTTCAAGTATAGAAAACGTTGGTTGACTATCTGCGTGCCTGATGCTTTTTTTGTGTCTTGTCTTATATGATAACAAAATGTCTGGAAAGAAAATTAGTGTTTTTGTTTCATCCAAAGTAACTAATGCAGCACCACTATCACTCATGTTGGCCAAACACGAGTTTACTCATGTAGGCCAAAAGCTTTGGACAAAGGTTTTACTTTCCCCATGATTAAATTTAAAAGTCGGATCACTAGAATACCAGCCCATTTACGTCTCATACAGATGCACAAGATATACCCTTTGGCGTCAGGCAGAGACGCACAAGGGTTTAATGTACCTGCAACGTAAAGCCGCCTGTGTCAGTTTCAGACAACTGACATAACGCTACGTACTTTCCAAAGCGAGAAAGTGCCAAGAGGAGTGAAGGTCGGGGTTGAGTGGAGGGTAACACACATGACTTTCACCCAGGAGGCCTAACCATGTGTTTTTTGTGCCTAAACTTAACCAAAGTAACGTAGACCTTGTGTTTCAGGATAAGACGTGCAAGCCTTTGTGCCTCACCCAGAGACGCTAAAGGGAAGGCTTAGCGCATTGGCCAACGACGCCAAAGGGTACCTTGCGCGTCTGGATAAAACACAAGGGGCGCATGACAAAACGTTGGTATCACTTGCAAGAAACCAGCAGAGTGAACAGGCTGTGACTCGGGTGGTTTTCTTTTAGTATCCTTTGGGCTCTGCAGCCACCTCACCTCACAGATATCACTGATGCTCGGTAGATGTGTACCAATGATGCTCTGAGCGGTTTTAATCACCCGCTGCAGAGCCTTCCTGTCTTGGGCCGTGCATGAATTATGTCAGTTTGCAGTCAGGATGCTTTCTATTGCTCCTCTGTAAATATTAACAAGAACTTGGTATGGGAATTATCCTTCTTTCCAGTCTTTTCTGTGCTTTCTTTGTCTAGGTGGAGATGTGAGATGACCATGACAGGTTCTCTGTGATGTTGATTCCCAGCTCCACTGATGTAGACAGGGCTGTGTGTTTGCCTGCGTTGAGCGGCAATTTGTTATCTGTCACATACACCAGTATAAACAGGTATACTGGGAAATAAAGAGAGATTTATTTGGCGGTGATCAGTTTAATCAGCATTGTGTGAAGTCTTCTGACAAGAGCTTAAAGGTAACGGACGATCATTTATGAAAAAAGTCCTGCATTCAATCTCAGTTATAGTGCTATCTTGCTGAAAAAGATTCTCTCTAAATGAACTCTGATAGTTAGGAGTTTCTGATACAAGGACAACCAGTACTCAGCATGACATTGAGTGTTTGTCACTATTATCATAAATGCTAAGGGATATACTGTATATTGTTCAAATGAACACAGATGGACATTCTTCATTCAGTATTTGATTGCTTTAATGAGTGATTCCACTTATTTTTCCAGTCCACCCCTCTTCTTTCAATTCCCAAATATCATCAGAAATCCATTACTGTAACGCCTGGTCTGGTCACCCAAAATACTGTCCATGCTCTTGTTGATACTATGGTTTGCTCACTTTAAACCATGAGTCACAAGTTAAACAAATTCCGTTTGTTAGTTATAATGGTTTGATATTTTTGCACTGTTTTTAATTACAGTTATACAATTTGTACATAAGTTTGCATTTGAAAGATATTTTCAGGGAAAATGTTAAATTATAAATTGAAACAAACTACTAAAATGGTGACTTTAAAGGTAGAGTAATGCATCCTTCCTGGGTGGTAAAACCAGCAGAGCACCCTTGAGGGCAGATGGAGAAGTTCTATCTCTTGAACTTGAGTCTGTTTGGAGCTTCAGAGCAGCAGTGGGACTGACCCCCGGAGGTGATGGGAGCTGATTTTGGAGCTGTTCCTGGTGATAAGAGGGGAGGCTGTTGTCACAGCTGGGATATTGTCTTTTCCAAGTCCACATGCAACTCCTCAACATTCACATTGCGATGATGTCACCACCAGTTCAGACCACTATTGAAGTGTCATTGACTGGCACCAAAGGCCAGCCACAAACAGATAGTAGATGTCATGGTTTCAACAAATTCGGGTATGTTGTTTGGTAATTTATTTTAAGGATTAGTTTTAATTCTAACTATTTTTGCCTATGAAATTGCTTAGCAGTAGTGCTGAACAATTAATCTTTTTTAAACCTAAAGTGCAAAATGAAGGAGGGAAGTTTTTAAATGGCAAGACACATCATCTGAAATATTTTTTTGAAATTATTTTTAAAGGATGGTGAGGGGAAACACATATTGAAGGGGGAAAAGATTCCAACACAACACTTTCCATCAAATGAATGCCCGTCTGTTCGCTGTTGTTTTACCTCAGGTTCTTTGCCTTCTCCATCAGCAGGGTTATTTTTCTTTTGCAGGGTAGAGTTTCCACATTTCATTTGTCCCATATATGAAAAGCGACAAAGGAGAACAATGCCTCTTCCTGTTTTGGTTTCACAATGGTTGACGTACTTCCCAGGTGTCGTATACCTGTGTTATACCTGCTAAACATCAGCAGGTTACATTTTCATTGTCAGAAAACTGATGTTAGCATTTGAAATCACTGCTGTACAGTTGTAGAGCCTCACAGAGCCACTACTGACCGTACACTTTTCCGCCGGGGTGCACAGGAGGCGGTAGCGCCACGAGTTGATGCAATACGTCAGTTGAGGTGTGAGCAGTAACCTGGCTGTTCACATTGCTCTACGTCTCCTGCTCCTCTGCTCTTTTCTAATCAGACATAGAACTGATCGGAATTGAAAACGTATAGCCTGTTATGTGCTCCTTGATAAGTGGGGCGTTTCTTTTGCAACAGAAGAGTTAAAGGGACCATCTCTGTGTGATAATCTGCGATGGCTTCTGTCCAGCCTGTAGACTGTGTGCCATTGTGTTTGTGTCTGCTCTCTCTCCTGTCTGTTTGACTGACAAATATATGGAATAACTACTGTACGCAAAAACACAAACAAGTGTGATACTATTTCTAATAGATTATTGTTTTGTGCCAGATTCACTTGTGGCACGCAGAGAAAATGCCGAAACAGTCGCGAGCCGGCCACAGAGCTGAGAACTCTGTGAACAGTACAGGTGGAGCCAAATGTAAATACGGTATTCTGCAAAGCACAAATAAGGGATTTTTATGAATATTTATTTATAAATATAATATTGTAAAATTGATTTGATGTTTTCAGGAAGAAGAAAAAAACATGTAAAATAGCTGGTGTTTCTCCTAACTATGACATTAACATGGGTTAATGGCGGTTATTTTGGTGAAATGCTGCCCCCTATATTTTTAGAGGCATCTTTAAATTCTGGCTATATTTTACAAATGACAACTTTAAGGCCCAGCACACAGGTTACACTTATTCTGGCAAATTAAACTTAAACTTGCTTGGGTTGAAAGTGACTGCAGTTAAGTTGTAATTATGTCAGAATGATAAAGGTGTAACATCTCCCACTCACACAGGTGCTGCAGAACTAATAAGAGGGTAAATGAAGCATAGTCTCTACATGCCTACATAGCCCTCAGAAGAGGTCTAATCAGGCAAATGGCTCACAGGCTTCATTGCATGTGCATTTATTTATTTTAGTGTATCGCAGTGGAGAAGACGTTTACGAGTCAAAGAAGACAATATAAATTTATATATTTGTTCTATCACCAATCAATACTTTCCAGATTCACAAAATAGACAGGACTGGACTTGTTTCAGTCCCCAAGCCTCATCTAAAAGCTTATTATGATCTTCTTTTCTGTATGCTGATCTGGTCCACGTGTGCTATCCCATCACAGAAGAGAGCAGACTGCTGCATCATGTAATAGATGGGCACAGGTTCAAAAGTGCATATGCTGGATCTCCTTCACACACAAGTACACAACCCCTTACTCCCTTGATCCCAAGAGAAGGTTGGGTAACCTCTAAGTACTAATTAAGTGTTTCTTTGGGGTAAAATGTATCAATGCTGTACCAATGCTGGCCAACTCCACCAAGGTACACCTTTAAATATCTCCCCACCTGAAGGACATCAGTGAATATATACATATTCTTTCATCACTGTTGGCAAAGACAGCAAACATAAAAAAGATACAGTACATTGTTGTAAAAATAGATAACTTAAATGTATAATTGTTAACAGGAAGGAGTCGTAAGAATGTTATTTCAGTGCAGTGATTCTGAAAAAAAGAAAGCTTATAGGTTAAAGCAGCATTTCTGTTACAATGTAGGTCTTATTTTTGTAGTTTTGGCAGCATTTATGTCAGTAATAATGGTCACCTAATTAACACAATATCAGAAGGATACTCATACAAATGACCATTTACGTATGAGCCATGAGTTTGCGCCCCACTTCTCTCTAGAGAAGCCGCACAGGTTTACAGGTTAAGGAGCTTTGGATTGATATATCAGTTTGTCAGTTTCACCTCTGTTTTAAATCCTCAATTTACAGAGTAAGACATGAAAATATTCCATCTCTACACACCGTTTTCAGTCGCTGCTAATGTCCGACTGTTATCTTGCTGTTCTGCCACTTCTCATCTCTCCTGTCCCAAGTCCTGTCATCTCCAAAGTCATAATGTCGTTGGAGCCACTGTAAATCACCTCTCAGAGGCTGTGCCCAGTCCAGTTTGGTTTCTAGCTGTGTTCAGGCTGCGGAGTCCAGTTGAGTGGAGCCCCGCTGCCCACCGTGACTCCCCCTGTGATACGAGGTTGTGATCTAGGCAGACTTTAGTCAGCTGTAGGGCCACTAGCTCCACTATTAACTGATCATTACAGCTACAACCAAAGATAATTACTCAGCCGAAGATAACTAACTTACAGCAGACAGTATAGTGACAGCAGTTGGTGGTTACTCTGGTTATACACTGTCCCCCATTTTAGAAGGTGCCTTTAAATTCTGGCTATATTTTACAAAGCACCATTTACAAGCACCTTTCACAATCTTTTATATTTTGAATAGCCAGCGCCACTGCACTGTGCGTCTGCTGCGCTAACAACGTCCTGTCAGAGCTGTCACTCAAAAACTCATTAGCCAATGCGGAGGGACCCCTGAAAACCACGCCCACATGAGATGTTTGTGCCAGAACTGCAAACAAACGGTTTACAACAACTTGGTGAGAGTAAAATTCTGATGAGTGAGAAAGAAGCAGACACAACTATAAATTAGACATCTTACCAAAAAAAAATAAAAGACCAATAGTTTACACAATGACATAATAACTTGTTGCAAAGTTGTAAGTTTTACTTTTGAGATTTTTTTTTTTTGCTCCTGTGAGTTTTATTCTCTCTCAATTTCTTCACAAACCTGATTCCATATGCAAATTATTATTATTATTATTAATTCTTATCAAACATTGAATCTGATCTCCAGCACACCTTTTTTTGGTGAGAAGTAGTCTTTATATCTTCCACAACAAACAGTCACTTTAAACTGTTTTTAAAGGCTGAGTTCCTCTTTTATATTCAGATTACAAAATTCAGTCTTGAAGTGATCAAATTTAAATTTATGTTCAGTAATGATATGTTATCAACCTCCAGTCATCAGTCTTAGTCAATCAGGTCACGTCCTCCTCTTCTTTAAAAAGTGTTGCACAGTGGTTTTCTGACAGATTTGTAATGGATGAGGAGACCGGGCAGGCTGCAACGGAAAAGCTTTCCCCAAGAGGGAACTGATGTCCTTGGATGCAGATGGCATGCCGCCAAGGGCAGATGATGTTCTTTTTGAGTCAAATTCATATTTCTGCAGGCATGGAATATCCGGTCATGTCTTGCATTATTTTGTCATTTCCCTCCAGTTTGTTTTACTTGAGTGATTAAAAAGGTAACATTAACTTAATCTCTGACAAAACAAATACAGCAGCCAATAATGCAAGAAAAGCCTGTAGTCTGCCTAAACTACTTACACAATTTCATTCATTTAAAGATAGTTTCACTACATGACCGCAAGTCTAATAATAATCCAGGGGGAAAATGAGGGTGGGGGTAGATACAAGGACAGAACAAACATGAGAAATTAAGTTCAGATTTTTGATGTGCACATGGCGGAATGGTGATATCTAGCGGTCCAGATGAAGTTCAGTGATACAGATTGGAGAGGAAACTGTGAAATGTCCTGAAGGTCTTTGATGGAGCTGTGTGATATCCTGTGTCCAGTAAATTTGTGATGTCTGGTCCATGCTGCTGACTCCCGATTGAACTTTTTTAGCTCATACATTTGGATGCTGTGTCGAATAACAAGTTATGACCAGCCAGTTTGATGTTTCCCAAAGCTATTTTGGAGGATCCTGGTGGTGCACTGTACTTCAGCTCATTTACCTAAGTCACTTCAACTCAAAATACTAACAGGTTTGGTGTACTTGAAAAAAATAAAATTAAGTGTGCTTAACTAGTCAGTTCAATCTGAGTCGTCCAGACAACACAGATTTTGTAGTTTGACTCAACTGGGTATGTGTGGCCCCTGCAAAACTGCATATGCAAACCCATAGAATCCAACAAGGACTGCCCACGAGAGGTCTTCACAGGTCCATTAGACCAAGTTTCACTGATTAATTTCATTAAAAAATGTCAGTACTCGAATTGTGGTCTTTTGAATTCATACGTCCAAAACGATCACTCATGCCCATCCCTTATCATTATGCTAATTATATCCCTGACTCAGTGTGCCAAATGATATGTCACGTCGAGTTTACCACATCTTCGTACATTTGTAACCCGTGTTAGTAGTACTGTTAAAGTCGAGCTGAAACGGCATTTCGAGAGTATCTAACTTCCGTACAGTTTCCTAGTGAAACAGGACAGGAAGGCAGGACATAACGTTTGGAAGAATTTGATTGGAACGTTGAAAAGTGGGCGGTGTCACAACAAGCACACCGACGTACCATACTGTTGCTAGCTAGCAACCCACTGAATCTTAGCTCTGTGCCGCTAAAAGTTGAAGATTGATTGACAGGTAGATGTCATGATATAATTGGTTGAAATCAGTTGGTACTAGCTTACATAAGCACGCATTACGTTTTTGTTTTACAGGAA